>JARHVA010005228.1:0-7500 GCA_037957365.1 Torreya grandis | reverse complement strand
GTGGGAAAATTTGAGCTTCTATGTACCTTGTCTAACTTCTTCCTTTTTTTAAAATTATTTATCCTTTGATGTTATGAGATCTTGTTATTTTTGATCCTCTTTTATTTCTCATTTATTCTTATTTAGGTCTTTTGTCTTTATCTTCTTGCCTTGTCTTTCTTCTTTACCAGCCCATCCTCTATCTCAATGAAGTATATGACCTATTGTAACTCCTTATCCACTTCATATTATATCTCCTCCATCTCATTTTTATCTTCTCTCGTACTCTAATTCCAATGGTTTTTTCTCATTATTTACCTCTACTTCTACTCTATAGCTTCTTTCTTCATTTTTCATGGTTTGTTCAATTACTCTTTTCTAGTCTATCTTATTAACAATGCCTTCTCCTTGGTCCCTAATTATCTAATATATTTTTATTCACCTTCACCCTTATCATAATTTCAATCATATCCTATCTTTATTCCTCTTCATGATACTCAACCTTATCATGGTCAATATTCTCATAGCTTTTCTCATCTTGAAATGACATGTCCTTGACCAAATTAAGTTCATCATAACATAATATTTCTTGGAAACCTTATCTCTTACTATCATCATGTATATATTCAACTAATTTATCTAAAAATCACTAATTTGAATGGATCAAATTCTTACCTTGATCTTTATTCATGTGCTCTCTTTCTTGCTCACTTGATTTTAATTCTCCTTCCATGAGTCTTTGTTTTTCATCTCTAGTCATACTAATTGGAATAATTATTGGGTAATGCTACCTTTCATTTTATATTTCAATGTTTTCATACTCTTATTCTGTCCTTGGATCACCTTAGGACTGATCTTGTCCTCCTCCAAAAAAGCATTCTTCATCCTATTACTTCCTTTGTTGGGATAATGGTTATCCTCCTCTTTTCTTGGATCTATCATGAGCTCTAATGCCTCATTAATTATTTTATCTATGTGATCATGGAGTTAATTCTTCTCTCTTTCATATCCATACCTACACCATCATGTTTATTATCCATCAATTTACATTCATGAGACTTGATAATCTCTTCAAGGATCTCCTTATTCTTTTGATCCTCTCTTATTCTTTTGTTCTTGTTTTAAGCCTCTTTCTGCATCCATTTCATATTCTTGATTCTATCTTCCTAAATTTTGCTCTTTAATTGCATCATTGGATACCATTAATTGTTCCTTGATTAACTCACATACTTCCACGCTTAACCTATTAATGGATTTTGGCTTACCTTATATTTTGACTTGGTTTGATTCACCTTGTACTAATGATTGTATATATTTTTCCTATAATTCATTTCTTGATTCTAATTTTATGCCCTTATATGACATAAAATTTCATCATATTGAAGTGCTCCTATGGGTATCATGTTCTTATTCCTTGAATTTTTTTTTCTTCATCTTGAAATTCTACCTATATCTATTGTATGATAGCTTATTCCTTCTTTTCACTTTGACTTAGGAGCCATACTAGGTTAACTTCAACCTCTTGAATCAATGCTCTCCATATAAATTCCTCTTCCTCATTGTGTTCTTTCATAGATTATGCCATAACTCATACGTGTGTTTCATCTCTATCTTGTGTCAATCTAGACACTCCTTCATACTCTTATTATATCCACCCTTGATACACCATTATGTATGCTTCCTTATCCATCACTATTTATCTCTCTTGAGTCCCCATTGACTCATGCTCATTATTCATCACCTCAATTTCTATTCTAGGATAGACTTTTTACATTTCTCTATGGTTTATGGCATGATCTAAAGCTTCCATCTCTTCTTATAATTGATCCCCAATTCTTATAGATAAATAGCTGATCTTATTTCTCACCTAGAAACTCTTCATCGCATGAAATCTCTTGTGTAATCTCTTATTCTCATAAATTATAAATTCTAATTTTCATACCTCTTGACTCTATCCTATTGATTTAATTTTGATTCTTTTATGCCCTTAATGAGGCCATTCTTCTTCTTTAATATCTCCTTCTCCAAGTATCTCTCATCTTTTAAGGTAACAAATCACTATACCTATATACATGGCTACCTAATCAACTTCTTATTTAACATAAATATGTTGTTCTTATTTTCTCTCCTTCATGATTTTAATTTTTATGTCCTTAACATGGACTTATTATTTCTTCAATTTTGTACCTAAATTCACACATGACAAGAAATAATAAGATTTTAAATATTGAGGCTTGTTTGCCTCCATATTTCCTTCTTAGGTTATTGTGCCTCGATGACTATCTCATTCTCCTTAAGGTGTTGCTCACCTTCCTCTTGTCTACCAACTTTTTCATCCATAATGAACTTCTTCATCTCCTTCTTGAGCTACCTACATAGAAATTATTTTTCTTCTCATTGTCTCTCATGAAAATCTTTATTCTTCTCTCCATGAGTAGTCTTATAGGCCACTTAACTCTCTTATTCTTCATTACAAAATCATGCCATTGGATTTCCTCTTCTTTCATGACCTCCATGAAGAGCCATCTCACTCATATCCTACTAAACAATTAACCCTTTTATCTTTGGATCTTCCTTCTTCTTTCTCTCATCATGGTACTCTAACTCAGCAATCCCTTACTCACATTTGTCTTATCCACATTTATATTCTCTTAAGAAATTATTTTTCACCTTTCTTTTGTTTCTCAACCTAGGTTCTCTTCTCTACGTAGTCTATTGGTACTATTGTCCATGTATTTTTCACCATGGAACTATAAAACTATTCTTGGAGTCTTTTTTCTCTCTATTAGGGCTGATATTCTACCATAAAATCTTACCTTTTTTATACCTCTCTAAATCATTCCTAAAACTTAACTTCATGCAACTTCAAATAGCAACCTTTAACAACCTCAAACAACAAACCTAAAATTTACAAATTAATACTAGAAATCATAAATAAATTCCAAGATATTACCTACTCTCATACCACTTGATGTAGATATGAAGCCCACACTCTCCTCAGCCATTACACTAGCTTTGATTTCTTATTTTTTCCTTTAATAATCTCTAACTTTGTTTGATTTAGGTTGGTACTTTGATTAAATCTTGACACTATTTCTCACTATTGTCTTCACTAAGATCATAAGTCTCCTTATTTTCAAGTCTTTATTCACTCACTCTAAGTCATAAACCTTGATCTACCTCTAAAATATCTCTATTTTCATAAACAACATCGTCTCATCCATCGTGTTTCAATACTTCACTCTCTTTATTTGGTTTAAGCTTGTTATTCTTTTGATATAGGTACATAGAACTAAAATCTTCATCTATGATTCCAATGTTATATCTTCACATCAAGGTTCACATGACATCAACCTACATATTTTAACTCCAATATACATCTAATCATAATCCTCAACCCCCAATTTTTCATTTTCAACCAAACTATTCTTTCTCTCGTAAGGCCTAGTCCTTGTAGCCTTCTTTTAGGATAAATCTTGATGGTTTGGAAAATATAAAAAGTTATAAAAATAAACTAAAGACACTTTTAGATACCCTTTATCCTATTTTATCTTTATACAAATTTTTAGTACCTAACTCTTAGTGGATACCACCTAATTCAACATGCATATCTAGCAATTAGGTTTGTTTAGGCCTAGTGTAATCCCATAAGTCTAAAAAACCATACCGTATAGTTAAGTACCAACCTTAAAAAAAAAAAAAAATCCATAAAACATTAAAACATAATATATTCTAAATTTTCATCAAATTTTATTATACTAATGTAAATAAAATCTATTTAAGTTACAAGTTCAAACCCTTGGTCTTGGTGTGCATAGGTCTGTGCAAGGTTAAGAACATAAAAAATAGGATATTTTGAGTTTTATGTAATTTCAAGTGAAATTAAAAAGTTTTTAAGTTTCTAACCTACCTTACCTCACCTTATCTAATACTTATGTTTCTTGAACAACCATCAAAAAGGCTCCCAAACTTGCTCATACATGATTTTGATTGCTTTTTATAGAACTGTGCTAAGGAAATTGAAGGTTAGAGATGAATTTTACACTTATAAGTGAATTTATTAATTTTTTAAGGTTTTTTTCCAAATTATTAAATATAAAATCATTCTTATTATTTAAACAAATAATACCAACCTCCCACATACACATTTAGAGAATTATGGGAACTCATTTCTTGATTATGTCAATTCATATGCAGATTAGATTTTAGGATTGAATTTTAAGTCTATGAAAAACATTAAAATGATCAAAAAACTCAATAATAAACCCTATAATATAATCCAAAACATTTAAAATACCTAAACTAAACTCAAAGACAACTTGGTTCTCTTTTCCTTTTTACTGTATCTAATAGATTTCTCACAACCTGAGTAATGTAAGCCTTAAACCTATACATAAAAATAATAATATAATATATAACATTAATAAAAACTATAAATTAGTTATTTCATACAAATAAACACTTTGGAATTCATAATACTCTCTAAATACTTATTTTTATTCATTGATTTCATTCACAAACAATAATCATGTATAAACATTTTAAGGTAGGCAAAGTTCTCTTTCAACCTTCATCTTTTCTTGACATTATAAGAATCTCCTCCTATATATCATTACAATATATATTCCTATCCTTCCCTAATACAACTCTAATTTTTCATCTACATACATTCCAACCCCTTAATATTCCAAACAAATAATAAAACTCCTTTATGCCAACTCCCATGTAGGGTGGTAGTTATAAAATGCATGTCTCTTTTTTACATTGTTAATTTGTATGAATTGAACATTGAGACACATATACACAAACTTATAATACATTTTAGGCTCACAAAAATTCACCCAAAATTACATTTCACACAATTATCAAAACACCACACAAGAACCTATTTTTAGTTTTTGGTAGGAAAATCTAAAAGAGCTAACAACACACCATCTAAAGACTCTCAATGACTCCAATACATACATTAGGACCCTAAAAGACCTATAACAACTAAATAAAACTAAAAATTACTATAATTACACTCTCAATCATGCTAACTTCTCATGTCACCTTGTGATACTCTGCATCAAGGTGTGTGTGTTAGGAAGTATATTGATAACTATTAATTTAGTTGGTAGCATTAAACACATACATACATTAAAATATATATAATATTTATAGATATTTTAATATATGTATGTATGTATAATTAGGAGGCATATTAAAAACTATTAATTTAGCTGGTAGGGTTAAAATACCTTAAAAATTAGTAAGCTAAGAGTAACTAAATTTAAAATTAATCTTAACGTTGGGCCAACCGAGAAGAATTTTTTTGAAAATATGTTACTTCTCCATAAATTCCTTAGTTATTGTGTGATTTGGTATAGTAAAGGAATTTCTTATTTGTTATGATTTACTTGTGAAATTTTAAAAGATCATTTTATTGTTGTGTAATTAGAGGTGATTTGTTACTATGTAATAATTTCTTAAGATGTTAGTAATTTGATAATCCCTTGTCTTATTTTGGATAATAGTTTGCATATTTATTTTCATTCATGTGTGGTCTTGAAATTGGAATTGTTATATGCATTATTTAATTCTATTAATCTATTGAATAAATATTTATTACTTTGAATAACATAAAAATTTGAGATATGGATTCATTTTCTAACTTAGGCTGACACTTGTTATATGTGTTTTTATTACAGGGGAAAGTATCCCAAGATAATTTATTTTAAGTATATCATTATCTTCATAATTAGTTCATATCATTGTGTTTTTGATGTTATTAGTGCACTAGTCTAAATAATGAAAATGCCTTGTAATTGAATTGTAGCCTTTGAAGAATACATATATTGGTATATTGATATTTGGTTTATGTAATGGTATGTTTTTTTTATTTCCATAAACAACCTTGTAGTATTTTAATTTTAATATATTTATAAGGAATAATAGTAATATAATGGTTAGAACCTTTTTATCAAATGTACGATTAGAATATGATAACTATAAACAAATAATTTAACTTTAATTGGATCATGGTTAAAAGGATGATGACATATTTGTGAATTTATTCCAAAAAAAATTGACCTCTTATTTGGGTTTTAGAATAATGTTATATGAAATTAATTTACATGTAATGAACTTAATCAATGAAAAATTTACCTCTTTTGGAATGTGAGTTTGGTAGTGCAAACATTGATAGAACATCAAGTCATGTTTGAACCCTTTATTATCAAACTAATGGGGATAAATATATTTAATTTAATCATATTGGAATTTATATGGTCATATGAGAACATAGATTCTTGTTAATAATTTTTTTAAAATCTAATAATTAAATTTCAACCTATAGGTTTAAATTAGAGTAATTCTCTAGATTCTTTCTCTTAATGAATAAAATTAATTTGGAATTTGAAACAAACAAATATTTAAAATGAAATTTGACTAAATAAGAGAGTCAATACCAATTCCATTTGACTAAAAAATATGGAATTTATGATTAGATAAATATTTACCCTCTCCAATATCATTTTTTTCTCAATCTAATCTAAACAATGTTTGCCAAAGTAAACCCTTCTTGTCATATTTTCATCTTTAAATTCCATTTGGAATCGATGTCAAATTCATAAATAAAAATATAAATATATATAATTATAGTTGGAAATAAAATATTTAGCTTTAAATTATTTGTTGAATGTTAAATAATAATATATTTGATTGTTTCATTTCCCTATAGGAAAAAATGTGAAACTCTCATTGTTTAGAAATGAATTATTTGTCTCTAATATATATACAGTACCTTTTATTTATTTAGTTGAAAGAGGATGCTGAATTGTTGTATTTTCATTTGTATATGGATTTTTTGTGTGTTATATATCTCTATTTTACATTGTTTGATCTTTAATAGGATTTTTTGGGTGTTTTAAACCCCTGATGTGACATTAGAAAAAGCATAAGACCTTTCATATGGACTGTGCAAAAAAATTCTATTAGATATATTTATACATGATGTTTTTGGATGGCTATTTATATATTTAATTATAGTGCATTTGTAGTTAGTGCTAGGAAATTACCTATGGCATCATTTTGAGTTCTTGAGGGAAAAATAAAGTTTATTTATACTTATGGTCATGTGATTGGATCGACCCCTTTGGGGACATAAATGGAGACCCAAGTACTTTCATTGTGTATTATATGTTTAGCTTCCTAAATATTTTGTTCATGATGTTTTGATGGATAAATATGCTTTTATCATCATTGTATTTGTTAGTAGTCTAGAAAAACATATATCGTACTAATTTATGATGTGGAAGGCTAAATGAATTGGTTATTAGGTCTTTGGTGGTTACTTAGACTTAATTTTTTTACCATAGTATTATTTTTGGTTCAATTTAATTTGGAACAATGTTAAAAAGGCGATTAAAATGAAAGTGTCACTTGAGGCTTTGTTACATGAGGCATAATACTTAGTTTGGCAATCCCATCATTTTGGATATTTTTTCCATGTTAAATGTAGTATAATAATTATTTATAAAA
>JARHVA010005227.1:1100000-1271536 GCA_037957365.1 Torreya grandis | reverse complement strand
CTACCCCATGTTGAAACATTATCCCACCCTACCTATCAATTACAAATTTTCAACTTGGTGGTCAATCCATATATTTTTATTTTCCTTTGTTTTCTATTTTTTTCAATTTTGTTTTTATATTTTTCTTAAAAAGTTTAATTTATGTGTTACCTTTTCCTCTCTTTTTTTCCAAATTTTTTTTAAGAAGTTTTACTTTTTTTCCCAAAATTTTCCACTTATTTTTCCAAATTTTGTGTCATATACCTTGAATTTTATATTAACAACTCTTACTTTCCTTTTGTCATCTCCTTCCCAATAGTTCCATGTTTTTTATAACTTTAGTTTTTCATCTAATGAAATATTTTATTTACTAACTTCTTTCTACTATTATACATAGTTATTATTTATCTCTACACATTACTAGTAACTACTTCTCACTTTCTTCTCCATGTATGTTAATATATATTACATCATTTATTTCTACATGTTTCTTTAATTCATTATTTGTATTACATTATTTATACATCTTTCCATACTCTTTCGTGTTTTCACCATTATTTA
This sequence comes from Torreya grandis, assembly GCA_037957365.1. NCBI lineage: Eukaryota > Viridiplantae > Streptophyta > Pinopsida > Cupressales > Taxaceae > Torreya > Torreya grandis. The sequence continues at coordinate 1,270,996 of JARHVA010005227.1, read as the reverse complement.
AGACTATCATATGCATGCATTATAAACAATCTTATAAGTATCCCATATCACTACCTTTGACAATATTCACACATAAATATAATCTTATAATACATAATACCCACTTATTTTGGTTTTGTGGTACATCCACTTGATTTATAATATATTTAATTAATATTTGAACCCTCATCTCTATGTGGAATAACTAATTAACTATTTTATTAGGTTATCTAACTTTCCATGATATAATAACTATCTTCTCACTTTCCACATTAATTTGTCCATCAGTTTGTGTTTAATGATCTTTGTTTAATTTATGCCCACTTGCAACCTCTTCATCCCATTCCATTATCTTTCATGTAGAAGACATACCCATTTTTAATGGTAAGTGAACTATACCTCCATTTCCTTCCATTATGATTTGTTTAATTTTTGATTCTAATATACCATTACATTTTATGGACCATTCCAAATTTAGTAAAACTGGATATGATGAATTATTTTCATATATATATATATATATATATATATATATATATATATATATATATATATATATATATATATATATATATATATATATATATATATATATATATATATATATCCTTGACTTGTATATCAAATTTATTCTTAATTCCCATGAAATCTACTTTTTAACCTATGAGTACACCAATGGGATATCTTGTAGTTCCATCTGCTAGAGAAATGTCATATGATACCACATGTAATGTCATAGTTTCTAAATTTTCCCAAGTATTATGTGGCATCATGTTGACATAAACTCCTATATCTAACAGTCCATTCTCAAAGTCATGCCCATTTAATTTTAAATATATACAATTATTATTTTTCTTGCATATATTTATTTTTTTGAAAAAACTTTTCATTTCTAGGTATACATTTTTCTTTAAGTTTTTTATCCTCTTCCCTTTCTCTTTTTCTAATTCCACATCTAAATCTTCAAATAAATTTCCAATTTTTTCACTTTGGGCTAACTCTTCCAAATACTTCACCACTTATATATGATTTAGTAGTCTTTCATTTTCTATTATTTCCATTTTTTACTACTTATTTTTCACTTTCATACTTTGAATTAGTGGTGTTTCATTTATGTATTACAATACAACTCTGCATCATTTTTGGGGATTACTGTAATCCGTTTATCTAATTTTAGAATATTTCATATGTTCATTCCCTCATTTTTATAATATTTATAAGTTATGGGTAAATTGGATTAATAATGTGTACCCCTTTAATGATATAATCCAAAATGTATATTATTTCCCTCCATACAATTTCTTGTAATGTATATTTTCTTATTGCATTTGAAAGAAGTGACCATTGTGATATCATTATTATATCCCATCCATCCTTGGTATCCTCCTAAATTTTCACCTATATTATATTTTTGTAATATTCAAATCATCCTCATTGGTATCCATTTTAATATTGATTTTGTGGGCATTGTGGTCCCACATTTGTTCTAGTGGATATGGTATTTGATAATGCATTTGTGATTGATAACCATGTAATATTGGGTTTTTTATAAAACTTTGAACTATTTTAAGTATGTGTTGATCAATTATTTCAGTTATTATATACATGTTACATTAATTCATGTGTTTCCTTTGCTTATATAAGCTACCACTTGTAATGTCTTCTCTAAATGGGCCCATCTTATGATCCTATTGGTCTCAAATTTGACATATATCACACAATATCCTTTATTTATAGTATTATGGTGATATTTTTGACCATGCCACCACTTTATTAGTATCTCATCATATGATAACTCTATTTTCATGTGTCCTTTACTACCACACTACACACCATTTTTTTGGGCTTGTGGAAATATGTGATGAGGTAGACTGTTTTACTTCTCTTTTCATCAAAATTTCTTACTTCAAACTTAACAAATTAAATTATTTTTTCTTATTTTATAACTCCATTTTCACCATAGAATTATTATTCATTATACAATATTATCATTATAACATTATTCCATCCATATAATCTTGTATATATGGCACTAGATCTGATATATACCATTTTATCCTTTGGTTTTCATTAAATGGTTCTTCCAACTTTTGTACTAATTTTTTAAACTACCTGGCATAATCTTTATCCATATAGTTATCCATATGTATAAGGTGTCTTAGCTTGATAACACTCTAAATTATTTCTTTAGGATTGTTAAATTAATTGTTAAATTTATTTTATACTTCATTATGTGTCATAATATTATTTGGCTTATCTTCATATAAAATTTATATGTTTCATCCTTTAACATACCATTATTATTTTTTATCTAAGTATCATTAATCACATGACTTCTCCCAAAAAAATCTAATAGAAATAAGTGGTATTCTAAATCTTTGGTATCTTTCCCAAATAATAATAGTTTCATCATGTTTTGTTCTATTACTTGATGTTTTCTCTTCTTCCTTATATTTTATCACTATATTGTACACAATTATTCCATGACTTTTCAATCTCTATGTATTTATTACTTATTATTTATAGTGGCATGGGGGATGGTGCTTGGTCAAAGGGGTACATCTATATATGTGGTATCTTTCTTATTAGGGTTTAAAATTTAGGGTTCATTTGAATTCTCATTTTCATTTTTTCTCTATCCTATTCTTTTACTTATAATTTCATATCTCTATCTCTTTCTCCCTCTCTCTCCTTATTTAACTATCTTCTTCATTATCTACTATGTCTGAATTTATATCCTTTTCTTCTTTCTCTCTTTTCTATTTTTCACTTCTCTCTTCTATCTTTCTTTTCTTACTAATCCCCTTACATTGTCATCCTTATATTTTACTATTATTTTTTTCTTCCTAACACCATTAAATTATCATTCATTATATTTATTCCTCCCTAAATGTCATGTCTTATTTCTCCAAAAGTTATGCATTTCATGGATCACCCCCTTTTTACACACCATACATTAGGTGCCTAGACCCTTATATAGGGATAGAACACATTTTTGATGTCTTACTCTTTCCTCAAGGCATATAAAAAATATATCACTTTTCTTATTCACAAAATCCTCATCTCCTTAATTTGAATTACTATCCTATGGACATTAGATAACCAAGGACCATTTAAAACCACCAAATGTCAACATAAAATATATACCTTAGTTATATATAATTATGAATTTCATGTTAACGCTAGTTAGAAATAATGTTACAAAAGGGTTAGTAAAGTGGGTTAATCCTTAGTTAATATATTAATTCATTATACATTCATTTATATAAATAATACAAAGCTACATGAATTTTTCCTATTTGATCTCTTTTTATTCATGTATTAAATTATAAAAATCTATTTCATTATGATATCTCTTTATTCTATAGAAAATTAATTTTTACATATTATTTATCTCTTTCTATATTCCCTTCTTATTCCTTTGATTAATTTATTTATGTTATTATCTTATCTTTATTTAATTTTAGTCATTATAATTTATCCCACATCATTTACATCATTATATACCTTTTAAAAGATAAAGGTTACATCTATTCACTCATTATTACGTTTAGTAAGCATTGGTTTACACCTATTTACCTTCTTAACTATTAATTTGATGATATTTACATATATTCCATGGTGTATATGCATTTTTATTACGTAAAATATTTTATATTTTTCATCCAAACCATCTCAAACATGCCTTGAAGGTCTTTGCAATACTGTACATTGATTACAATGTGATTAAAGCATCTATAATAATATCTAGTATGATTTTTCTTCTTCTAAAATGTGATTAAAGATTTTGTGTTAATATGTGGTATGATTTTAACATTTGAAGTGTCTTTTTATGCTCTTATAATTCTATTGAATAACATTGTCAAGATTTACCATGTCCTTTATAACTTTGCCTTATCCTAGAGATAACTTTGAATATTCTTGATATTAATAAATCCTAAAAATGCACAAATACCATACCATTATATAAAAATTAATACAAAATATTTTTTTATAGAAGGATAACATGATTAAAAAAAATACAAATTTAGATATATGGCATAAGATATTACAATATCATCGCTCAACTCACCTAGATAGATTTATAATATAGTGTTATTCCTCATAAAAAAAAACCTTCTTCAGCTCTGATTATTTTTAAATCTCTAAATTTAGTGTATTAAGGTTATACATGATCGTAATGTGATTTTTATTCTTCAATATTATCTACAGCTACTACAGTACTCATGCAGTGAAAATATATCTCATCAAAAACATTTTAGCAACATTTTGGCTCTTATACTTTCCCAAATGATATTTATATAATGTAGTGAAAAAATTAAATGCTTTGATGCTATAAAATATACCATATAATTTTATAAGGACTTAAATATACCTACACATGGCCATTGATTTATTATAACTTTACTATCTTTTTGGCATGTGTGATGCTTTTGTGGCATACGAGAATGTTTTTCTAACCTCTAACAACCATTTTACCCCCATTTTGATACATTGTCTTGCCCTCAAGAGTTAGCACACTAATATTTTGATTACTAATTTTCATAATGGTGGTCAATCTATATATTATTTTTTATTATATTTCTATTTTTTAATACTTTTATATTTTTTATTAAAAAATTCATTTTTTTTAATTTTTTCTATTTTTTTGTCAAAACTATTTCAAGTTTTTTTTATATTTTTTCCAAAATTTGTGTTATATACTCTCAATATAATTATAATAACTCTACTAATTTATTTGTTGCTTCTTATTCCTAATAATTCAATGATTTTTATAGCTCAAATTTTCCACTAATGAAATGTTTTATTTTTGAAATGAATACACATAATTATTTTTATCTTTCCATGTCCCTAGTAACTATTTCTCACCTTCTTCTTCTTCTTCTATGTTAATACATATTACATCATGTCTTTACACTTTCTTATTACTTCCATATTTGAATTACAGTATTGTAACATATTTCCAAACTCTTCCATGCTTACACCATTATTTATGACTATCATATGAATCAATGATAAATAATCCTCTATGTATCCCATACCTCTACCTTTCATAATATACACACATAAACATACTCATCTAATACATAATACCCACTTTTTTTTTTTTTGAAGTATTTCCCCTTGATTTTTATTTACATGGAAGAAGTTTTTAGCTCTTTTCTTAAGTTTTTTATCTTTCCATGATATAATATCTACCTTCTCACTTCCCACATTAATATTATCATACTTTTTCACTTCATAGTATTTGTTTAATTTAATATCACTTCCATCCTATTCATCCCATTCCATTATCATCTATTTAGAATACATACCCATTTGTAATGGTAAGTGGGTTACGTCTTTATTTCCTTCCATTATGATTTATTCATTTTTTGAGTCTAATATCCCATTAAACTATATGAAGCATTTCAAATTTAGTAAAATTAGATATTACACATTATTTTCATATATCTTCATGAATTAAATATAAACTTATTTATTAATCCCATTAAAATATACTTATGCGCTTATGAGTACACCAATGGGAGATCTCTTGGTTCCATCTAGTAGACAGATTCCATATGATACCATATGTAATGGAGACTTTACTAAGTTTTACCACTTATTTTATGTCATCATGTTGATCTCTTCTCCTAGATCCAATAATCCAATTTTAAAGTCATGCCCATTTATTTTTACATCTAACTGAATATTTTTCTTCTTAAATACATGAGTTATTTTAGAAACACTTTTTGATTCTAGGTTTACATTTTTATTTTTTTGTTTTATCATCTTCCCTTTCTTAGTTTCTAATTTCACATCTAAAAATGATTTCTAGGTCTAATTTATAGTTCCTAAATAAAATTTTAATTAAATAAATTTTAAAATGTATAAAAAAGGTTATTAAAGTGAAATTATATAATCAAGTTTCATTATCCAAATACTAAATGTGCCTGATTTAACTTTTCACTCTTATAGTTATAAAGTTTGATATGCAAATTTATTGGGAAATTATTTAAGAACATATTATAAAATTTTCAAAATGTTTGTTCATGATTGGTTAATTTTTTATTTCTAATATAATGGTCAAATTTTCATTGATTTTTTGATGACAAAACAAAGTCTCGATGATGAAGAGTGAATGAGAATATGAATATTAAGTTGAATATTTAAATTTCCATATATCCATGTTTATCTTCACATGAAAATTTGTTACATGTTATTTTTTTAGGGATAAATCCTTACAAAAAAAGGAATAAATCCATAAATAACCTTAGTTGGAAGGAGGGACAAAATCCTTGTTAAAATAATATCTCAAGTGTAAAATGAATGGACTAAGATGAGACATAGGCATCACTTTCTATGTGTACCCATCCCCTAATAGAAAAAGTTTAAAAGATGAAAGAAAAAATATAATCCCTCTCAACTTATCACTAATAAGATCTTTATAATTGATTAACTTTTATGCCATTTATGTGATTAAACAAATATTTTTATGTGATAAAACATTTTAGAAAAAAACACTGAAAAGAGTTTTGTAATTGATTGATTTTTATACCATTTATTTTATTCAATAAATACTTTACATGATACAACATTCCATAAAAAATGTTTCATCAAAATTAATGTATAATTTTTTTTGAATCATGTAAATCAAGGACTACCTTCATCCAAAAATTTACATGCATCTTAAAGGACTCATTTTTTTAAAGGAAAATTCATAAATACAATGGCCCAAGGCTACATGAAAGTATGGGACACTATCTGAGGAATGGAACACCTCTTATTATAATGATGTCATATGGGAAATAAGTATTGAAGGAAATAAATGGAGTAACAACAATCAAGTGTCCATTTTCACTAATAATGGAAATTTTCATGCCATGTATAATTTTTATATCTAACTAGATACACAAATTTTGTAGATCATAATGAAAATTATCCTCCATAAAAAAATGTAAGTATCCCTAAACAAATTTATTAATAATATTTGGTCACTCAAGAGTGTGAAAACCCTTGAAATTAAAATAATTTTTGTATTGTATAATGAACGGAGTGGGATGAGATATAGGATTACAAGGTTTTAATTCATGGGGATCTAATGATGAGATTAAAAATTATCTCATCTATTAATATAAAATAATTAACATAATGACTAACCTTATTTTTCCATTGGGAAATTGTGTATCACTTTTCCAAATAAATATATCAATGACACTTTTTTGAATTCATTTTAACTCATTTTCATTGTAAAACATAGATATATTAAGAAAATAATTCAATGTAATAATTTACCACATAAAGGTTATTATCTAGATTTCAAACAGGATGAATATTATTGTTATTATTAACTAGTATTATGCATGTCATGGTTTTGTTTTCGAGTGGGTGGCCACCTAATTAATTTAGAGCTTTCTCCTGATTGACTAAGATTGAAAAAAGGATGGTTAATCTTTATATTTTTTTGTGTAATGGCTTAACATTATTTCAAGTTATTAGATTTAGTACAAATAGGATTAGTATATTCTTATTTAAAAAGGGAGGCCACTCACTCTAAGATTCACAAGAATATCAATATTTATTTTGCTACAAAAATGAAGAGAAAAATTATTGTTACATTGGACATGTTTGGTTCACATTTTCCATTTAACATGTCAATTACATAATTTTTGCAATTGGTTAGGGTCATTTTGAGTATAAACCCTATATACAATAAGAAATAAGTTGATTACATTGTTTTTACTGGTATCCATGCCATTGATATTTTTTAATTAGAGTGGCTGGATACACACTTTGTTAAGAACTTTATCATGATGGATTAAATTTTCAAAAAGGATGACTAAGCTTGTTATTTGTCTGTGTAATAGTTTAACATCATTTTAGGTTATTAAAACTAGTGAAAGTAGGATTAGTAGATTCTCATTTAAATAATGTGTCCACCCACACTAAGATTCACATGAATCTTATAATTTACTTTAATTCAAAAATGATGAGAAAAATTGTTATTACACTTAGCAATTTTGGTTTGTAGTTGCCATTAAACATGTAAATGATGTGATTTTTACACTTAATTAGAGTCATTTAGATTACAAAACCTAGATATAATAAGAAAGAAGTTATTTACATTTTTAATAGTATCCATGTCATTAATCTCTTTAAATTTCCAATCGATTTAGAGATTCTCTTGATGAATTAAATTTGTAGGATTTCATTTAGGCTAGGCAGCCACACAATATAATAACTTTCTTAGGATGAATTCATTTTTAAGATTAAATGGAGATAAATATAAAAACCCATTCTTAAAATATTTTCATGAAGAATTCATAAGTTTATAATATTTATGGATTTAAAGATTTAACAAGTCTTAGCAAAGATAAGATAACTAGGACCTAGACTTTGCAAAGATTTAAAATTTGAAAGGACATGTGGCATTGTGTCTCCACTCAAAACATGCTCATTTTAAAATTAAGTGTATTTTTCATATTCATGATTTAATTTCTTAATTAAATTTTATATTCTAAATTAAATGGACACTGATCATAAAAAGCCTTTTAAATATGAGTGTATTAAGCATTTTATATGTTAATTAGAATAAAAATCCCACTGTAATTAGATTTATTAAGGATGAAAACATTTATAATATTATAACCACTTATTAATAGGTGTTAAATATCATAAAGTATCATTATCATTTAGATAAGATAAAACAACATTAAATTTTATACAATTTAAAATAAATTAATTTTAAGAAATCCATTTGAAAAAAGTTAAAAAAATGTTTTCATTGTTTGAAAAATCATTTTTTATTTTTTATATTTTGTCCATTGAAATAAAAATTACATATACAAAAGTTAAAAAATGAGAGAGATACTAACCATTTTAAGTTGTAGATTCTCTTTTGGAGTGATAATCAAAGAAAATGATTTTTTAACACAAGTGGTATTTGATAAGAATGAAACAAGGATGTGAGGACATTGCTTCAAAAAAATTAAATACTTTTATAGGTTCTCATATATAAATTTAAATATTTAAAAATTGGAAATTAAGATAGAATTAACTTAAATATTATCATATATATATATATATATATATATATATATATATATATATATATATAGTATACATGTTCAAAATAAAATGTTTTCTTAATTTTTTTACAGAAAAGTAAAAAAAATATAAAAAACAATATATTATTTTTATATAGTTGTAATCATTTACATAATGATAAATATGATTTGCATTTGAAATAAAAATAGTTATAAATATTGAAGACATAGTGGAAATGAAACTTATAAATAAATATAAATTACTAACCTAATTGTGTAGATTATCCAAGAATCAAACTGAATTTTAAAATAAGTCTCCTCTCAAATGAGTGGTTTCCCAAGATTGACTTAGTGATAGAAAAACTAGTGTAAATACTGCATAAATTTTATATCAAATATATCTAAAGTTATTTGACATGTCATTGCTTAATTATGAATGTCACGCCTAAGTTCCTTTAATTTGTAACTAGATTATAGTGTAATGTAAATGAATCACCTTGTTCCTCTTCAATCCCCTACACTTATATTACCTTAGATTGGTTTGTACCTACAAAATTTCAAAAATGGTTTAAAATTCATTCACTACCTTTTCTTGTTTCATTTATTTTTTATTTGTTTTAAAAATGAAAAACCAAATCTTGAAGAATTGTTTTCAAATAATTTATATGGTATTTTTTTATTAAGGTTAAAGGGGGGATTGTTTTGAAATAGGGTCCCTAGACCCTAGGAGAATTAGAAATAAAAGACAGACAATGCTCTACCATAAACCAAACTAGAAAAAGGATAAAACAGGCCCAAAGTAACCAAAATATAGCCCAAAAGCCAAAAAAGAACAACAAAAGAAACCATGGCCTAGTCTAAGTCTAAAATACCAGAGACATCCTCCCAACATGTTTTCATATTTTTAAGATTTTCATCAATCTAAAACAATAATTTATATTTATCCATGACATTTTAGGATCTACTACATTAACCTTGCTTACCTTTTCCTTTTTTAGTCATATTGGGCTCAAATAACTCCTCGAGGTAAGTTCTATGATTATCTACATTCTAGATATCCTCATACATGGTTGCATTTCTACAATTAACTAAAAATATGATGTTATTTCAAGTTTCACATTTTCATTCTCCAAAATCTGTAGCCTAAATATGAGACTCTATAATTTTTAATCATCCTCACTGAATGAAGAAATTTAGTTCAACCTGATGTTCTCCTTTTAAAAGAATTTCACCTTACCTTTAAGCTCCATGAGTTCTCTCATAAACAAACACATTATATATTTTTTAAGATCTAATTCTTTAAATATCTTATCTTCATTCTCCTTTCCCTTAAGTGGAAACACTAGGTTATTGAAATCCTTGTTCTAGTCTTTTTGTTACTTGTATGTAGTACTCTTCCCTTTATTTATGGGGCCATATTTATTCACTCCTTTCTCAGCCTCAAGAATAAATTTATAAACTAACTTATTTCCCTACCCTTCATCCTTATAACCATCCCAAGAAATTCTTTGTCATCATCCACTTCAATGGAATCTCCTACCATGCCACCAATTTTAATTGCTTTCCCTGTTTCTCCTTATAGACACCTATAAGATTTGATGTACTCTTAAGGCATTTTTTTATATTATCTTACATCTTTAGAGCATTCCTTTTAGCATCATTATTATTATTATCTAGATTAATGGAATAATTGATCTCCTTAGACCTACTCAAGCTCCTAGGGTATTTAATCTAAACTTTTTTTATTTTTATAACATCAATAGGGGTACCCTCTACACATTTATATTGAGACTAAGGAATATCTAGGTTAATTTGGTTCATACCCTAAAATTATTTATGTATGAGGTAAATCATCCCTTCATGTCTTGGGTTCAAATATTTGCCATGTGGTATTGTCCCTTAAACATATAATTAAATCAATAGGATTTTTAATATTTTAATGTGTTGTATTAAATTCTCATTTCCACCCAAACCAAAATGTGGCATTTTTAAATTTGAATTTCTTTTTTGTCAATAATTTTTATGAGATCACATTTAAAAATTATGTGGGAATAAAATGTTAAGGTGAAATATCACAATTTTAAATATTATGTTGGATTTGGATTTACCCTAAAAAACTATTATTATAATATTTAAAAGTTGAATATAAGAATATTTGGATTGTAGTCAAACGGTGAGGATGATGGTGTAAACGGTGTTGCCTAGCCATCCACTAAGGTAAAAATACTATGAGATAAAAAAAAAGGATGAGGTCAAGATCATGCATTAAGTGAATTTAGTAGAATGGATACCCTTTAGTCTTTAGCATAAAGTTGAAGCAGCATGCTATAAATACACCTAATCCATGTAAATGTAGGGTTTCAATAAAAAGAAAATGTTTTGAAATAATATTGTAATTAACATGTTATTGAATTTTGTTATTGTAATATTAATTACACATTAGTATTCTTTATATATATATATATATATATATATATATATATATATATATATATATATATATATATATATAGTTTTTGTGAAACATTTTTTGGACTCAATTATTTTAAAATAAATCTTTATTATGGATTGTGCCTTGTAATAATATTTCTAAAAGTTATAGTTGATATTATTATTATCGTTGTTCTTGTTATTATTATTACAAGTGTACATTAATATAATTTTTATATTGAATGTTATAACTAAGATATTATACAATTAGTTTAACAAAATTTTAATATAATTTAAATTATAATATTATTCTAAAGTTTTCTTTAATATAAAAATTACTATTATGGTGTATTATGAGATTTTATATTTAATTCTATAATTATATATATTGCAAGCTTAAAATATAATAGTAACTATAATATTATTTGAATAATTTACATTTCAATTATAATTTTAAAGTAGATATTGTCATCTATAAACAATTATTTATCAATACATCAAAACACATTATATATTTTCTAATTTGAATATGTCCAAAGAGTTATCAAAATTTGTAAAAATTGATATTATAAGTGTATTAGCATAATTTTCTAAAATTTAATTTAATTTTATAATAACTACTAATATTATTTAAAAATAAATTAAAATATAATATAATACATTCCAATAATATTTTCATATACAATTATTATTATTAGTATAGTATAATATTTTATATTTAACTATATTAAGACAATTTTGAATAATTAAAAATTATTGAAATTTTAAAGTATATACTATAAACTATTAACTACAAATTTTATATTTTATATTAGTTAAAATAAATAAATGTATAATATAGTAATTAAATGAATAATATTATGATATTTTACATAACCTACATAATATCCAATCATATCTCACCATATGAGGAATTATCACTACAAGGATGTGAGCCAATCACATCTCACCACGTGTTTGTACTTTAATTGGATTTAATTTATTTAGTATTATTTTAAATAAATTAAACTTAGTACATTCCAACAAGATTTTCATGTACAATTATTACTATTAGTGGTATAGTATAATATTTTATATTGAACTATAATAATATTATTTTGAATAATTCAAATTTATTGAAATTTTAAAGTATGTGACTAAAAACTATTAACTAAAAATATTGTGTCTTATATTATTTATAAAAAAATCAACATTGAATATACTGATTAAATCAAAATATTATAATATTTTACATAACCTACATAATATCTAATAATATCTCTCCATGTAGAGAATTGTCATTGCAAGGATGTGAGCTAATCACGTCTTGCCATGTGCCTGAACTTCTATTAGATTTATTTTTTTATAATAACTATTAATATTATTTTAAATAAACTAAACTTAATACATCCCAATAAGATTTTCATATATAATTATTATTAATGGTATAGTATAGTATAATATTTTATATTATATTGAACTATAATAAGATTATTTTGAATAATTTAAAATTATTAAAATTTTAAGGTATATGCCTAAACTATTAACTAAAAATCATGTTCTTTATATTATGTAAAGTAAATTAATGCTTAATATATTTATTAAATGAATAGTATTATAATATATTAGATAACATATGGTGTAACTCCACTAGGTTAACCAATAATACACTATTGTTTTCATAATTTACTTATGAAATCATCTATAGTTATATATAAATCCATCGTTTGACTATTAAATGTATATAACATAATAAATGCATAAATGTATCAGCTCACTATCATAAATGTATCAACCCACTGGTTGATAATTTGATCCATTTTTGTTTCCAAATAGTCTATAATATATTACAGAGGTTAATATTTCTCAAAAATGAAGAGTGGAGGGTATCAAGTACAACAAACACTAATATAATCTACATTTGAGCTCTAAATAAGAATACAATAACTATTGTCATAATATTAATAATTAACTACAAGTATCATAGCCACTTTTATGTTACATTATAGTACAAATTCAAATATACAATATAGTATGTATATCATTACAAATGAGCCTCACCAAGAACTCAATGATCCATGAATATATCCTGATTATGATTTCAAATAGTTGAATAATTCAATAGAGGAAGAAAATAATCTAATTTTTAACCTCCAATGGTATCGAACACACCTCTATAATAGGAGTGGCCCTACCCTTCATATAGGGGTAGATAATAATTGTGTGGATATCAATGAATCAACTAGAACCCATGTGTGTACACTCAAGAATACATACAAAAATCATGTAAACCATATAATCTAGTCCTATATATAATATGATATTAACACATGTAAAATATAAAGTATAGTGGAATGATAATGTTTGAGCTATAATATTACTTTGGCCAAAGTTTTCATTATAGAAATTAGATCTAAGGATTTGAGTCAATTCTACTCACACAAAACTATCTACTATTGAATCATAACTATCAAATTATATTAGGGAATAGGTATATGATTTGCATGTTGGAATCCTCATATAACTATCACCTATTATCCAAAAATAAAGTGTAATAATTTTTATGTAAATATACAAAAAAAATAATACATATTGCATCTTACACTTAACTCAAACAATATTATATGATATAAACAATTCATAAATTAGCATTTCATTATTTCCATTCACTTATTTTTAAAAATGATATACAGATATTTATCAAATGAATTGTATTTAAATCCATATATGTATAGATGAATAGAATAAGAAACTAAATTATTCAAATCCCCTTCCCAACATATCCCTTGAACACAATTTAGTATGGATCTATAATTGATTATAAGACTCAATTAATATTATAACCTAGTGATTTCATAAAGATAACTCATAAGATAAGTTTAATCTATACTATAACAATCACTTTGTCATTTCTAGTTAAGTTTCCTCTCACTACACAAGTATAACTTATACATATATACTATATACTAGTTTTGCTATGTTTTAGATTGAGGTAAAAGCAGGTTTTGAAGGGGCCTCGAAACCCTGTAACAGAGAGCAAAATAAAGAATGTCTAAGCCCACAGGCAATGCCTACAAAACACTACAATGAAGTAGCAAAAACAGGTTTTAAATGGACCTGAAACCATAAGAGACACATCCAGTCAAAACCCAGAAATAGAAAACTGGTAGCACAACAAACAAAAGATAACAAAAGGAGAACAAAGATCAGTACCAATTTCTAAACCAACAAGAAGGACTAGATTATTCATCCAGTTCCAGTATCAAGTTCATGGCTTCTTTTCCTTTCAAAACAGTTTCCTGAGTGGTAACCTCCAGCAAAGCTCCTTTTTATGTATCTTTCTTTCTGGAACTTTGCCTTGTCCTTTTGCTAGGACCCTCTAGTGCTTTGGTCTCCTCATTGGCTCATTTACCTATATTGATAGCAGTTGCACAAATGTTAGACATTACTTCCTCCATTTTCTTTCTGTTGTCCTTTATTAGTTCTCGAAGGTTGTTTTCGTAAGCTTTGAGCTTGACAGGGATCTCGCTTAACTAATTTTCCATGTTGTTTACTTTGTTCCAAGCAGCTTTCAGAGAATCTTCCAAAGTTTCCACTTTTCTCTTGAGATCAATGATCTCCCTACACAACCAGGAATCAAATTGGGAAGAAGACTCAGCTTTACAGTTAACTAGTTTTGCTATGTTGATCCTATATGAAAGTAATCTATTTTAATATTTCAACATCTCGAATAGCTCATAAAACATATGTAATGTGTCATAATCTTGTTTGACACTTTTATTATTTATATCTTGTTTCCTCTCACCTTAATACTAGAAAATATCATATTCTTACTATTATATATGTATAGCCTAAAATATTTCATCTACTAGAACTACCATTTTTCTCTTAATAAACTAAAAGACCATTCCCAATAACTCAAACAACTTTATAATAACCAGTGCAAATTGTACTGTTCCTTGGCTCTTTGATAACCCATACACAATTACACATTAATTTATTATGGAACGAATTGTCATTATTTTACTTCACTCAAATACATAAACATATAATAAATTGACAAATTACACCTTTCAAATGAAAAGACAAACTCTTGTACCTATAACTTAGAATTCTCATTATCACTTAAAGTTTGCAAACTCATCTTGATAAAATTAACCACATATTCAAGTAGCTACAAAATATTTACTCGAGTATGTATTTTCACAATTTGATGTTTTTAGTCATTGTATGTATGTATATGTGTATGTGTGTATGTATATAGTCATTGTATGTATGTATATGTGTATATGTGTATGTATATGTACATACATATTTATATGTATACGTGTGTGTGTGTGTGTGTGTGTGTGTGTGTGTGTGTGTGTGTGTGTGTGTGTGTGTGTGTGTGTGTGTGTGTGTCATTTATTCATATGAATATAGATAATTTTACAAATGACAATTCATTGTCAATTACATACATTCAAGTATTATCTTTGGAATGATAATATGCAAGTTTTAAATATCCACACTTACACAAATCTATAGTAATATAAACATCCCAAATTTGAGTCATTATAATTATAAAATTATAACGACAAGATTTGATTTTTGGATTTAAACCTATATATATCCAAAATGTTTCATAAAAAACTATATGATTAAATTTTCAAAACATCATGATAACCAATGCAGGTGTTGAGGTGGTCTCAAAGTGAATTAAAACCTATTATTATAATAAAAAAAACATCAAGAAATGTATAGGCAAAACACATGCATAAACCTTTAATAATTTACTTATTGAAACACCTACCTGCTATAAATGGCAATAACCCCTTTTAAAATATAGTCATCTAACTAATTTTACACATAATTTCCACTTTTTTATATAATAATACAACACCATAATCATGAAAAATGGGTCAAATTCATGTTTAAATTAAATATCTCAAAACACATTTTTGCCAATTATTAGTTTATGTACTTATGAAAATACATTCTTTGCATTAATACCTACTGACATTTAATTTATGAGAAATGAATATATAAGTTCTAGGAAAAAATATCAAATGTCTATATGTATATTCCATCTTGAAACAACCCCCAAAAAATTGAATTACCTTTCAAACTAGACAACTGGATGACATTTAGACCCCACTACACAAATTTAATATAGCACAATGTATCTAAATATTCAATACATAAAGTAATAATAACCAAATTGGTTCACCTTAGATGCTTAACTAGGGATAAACACCACTAGGATATGCCATAAAGAAGTATGTTTACCTCAGGAGGATATGATGTTCTAGGGGGTATTAGTATGCACATCCGAATTAATGACCATTCAAACTTTCAAATGCACTCACCTTCTCTATTGAACACCTAAGAACCTTTATCCATAGCCAAGTGTTTGGTTACCCATGTATTCATGGTTTGAGAGTTCAAGAGATTGAACATTTCATTCATTCATAGGATGCCAATAACATTACATCCAACATCTCTATTATTCTAAATAGATAATGCTAAGAACAACATGAATGAAATTACACATATTTATGTTTATATGGATAGAAAATTTCCAAGCATATAATTAATATAATGGATAAGTGAAATTATTAAGCATGGAGGTTCAAAATGACCAAACAAAATAATTCATCTCATTAGCTTTTCCTAGGAAAGTCTTACAACATCATGAGATCAGTAAGTGGACCCTTCTAAACAATAGATATAACCAATATAGAATAAGCTCAAAACTTACCATAATCTTTGGGATTCACCCAAAGCTACCCCCATTGGATCATTATACCATGATCCAAACTTCATGGGAATCATTGCACCATCATTCCCTTACTTACAAAGGTCACACATGAAGATATATCTACATTAAAAGAGGATTATTCCTCATTAAATTTAGATGAACCACAATGTACTTATCTCAATTTGATGACATCACACAAGTGAACATCTTATTAAATATGCATATATATGGCATTAAGAAGGACTAAATTACCTATCATGATATATATATACCATCCCATAAGTTAGCCATAGGGCTCTTGCAGCTATATGCTACTTACTTATCCTTTGGCTATAATATCATGCTATTTTTTAAAACATAGGCATTCACACCATTCAATTAATATGTGTATATCCATGAAAGAATTCATTACCTAAGTAATATCAGCCATTAACTCATTTGTCCATTAAGGAAAGTTATAATTTAATAACTCATTACCAAGGTGGACTATTAAACCATTGATCAAAGTGTAAAATTATAGTTCCCTAAAACATACATTTGATCCTCATCCCAATTCTAGGATTATTATCCATTCCCAAGGATTATTCACATTTTAATAAACATAATATAATGCATACCAAGAAATTCATTGCCAAAGGTAAGGTTATAAATTTTAAGCAAACATATTTGTCTATAACCAATGACTATTTATCTCATGAATGCATTACCAACTCACATAAACAATTAAATTGATGCTACTAGTTGAGATTTTGTACGTGAATCATCAACTCTAGGTCTCTTCATTGCATTTCCCATTAAACTAACTTCTAATTTAGGTACTCTACTTAGCTGTAAGAAACATAATGAATGTAAACAATAAAAATGTAACTAGCATTCTATTATTCAAGGGATGAATTTTAAATAGATGAAATAATAAACTTACTAAAAAACTTGCCAATAGTCTATGATGTTACATTATCCTTATTGGTAATAACCACAACCAATAATACATACCCATATAGATAAGGTCATTAATTGGGATTTATTTCATTACTTAAGCAATAAAAATAAGCTCACTTAAAATGATACCACGACCAATCAGACAAGCCAATATTATAATGAAAACACATTGATTTTTATCATCAAGGAAGTATTTGCATAATCTAATTACAACAACTTGATTCAGACCAAGTTATAAACATACTAGGGGTAATAAATTCAACTAAAATTGCCTCAAATCAACATTACCATATGATCAAAAAGAGATAATAACAAATTCAAAACATATTAAATTAAGTTATATCTATTACCCATTGACATACCCTGACACAAGCATGCCACTGGTTAATATACAACCTTCAACATATTTTTCAATTCAACTTAGAAGAAGAGTGATATATCCTATATGTAGGTTTTTAAACCATAAACCAAAAGTATTGAATCATATAGAAAATAATCTACAACAAGGTAAATAACACCAAGTGCTAACTATGCTCAATCAGAATGAAACATCACATATCATCCATTGGTAAGACATGGCATCCACATAATCTATGAATTCATCCCACCATGTATTCAATTAAAATAGGCAATAATAAAATTAATCATGATCATAATCATTTCTAGCTAGATACTAAGCCAAGAGATTCCACATTATTAATATTTAAGGAACAAGATTGAAATATTAATTATGACAATTAAGCTCAACACAATCAAATGGTTACTAAAGTCAATGGAAAGATAAACCAAGAACTAGGAAAATCAACTAAAGGCTGAATATACATCTTTCTCATTGATGAGCTTAGAATATGGCTCATTATTGACATGTTATTTCCCTTAATTCATCTCTTGAAGGATATTATCTTATGCAAATCATATATTGTTATATAGCTATTACATGGAAGATAGATACTTGTCTTGTTTATATTAAACCAAAGATTAAACCTTTACTTTGTCACTAATGTCTAATACATAGCATGTTTTAGTGATTTTTGTTATGAAGAATTCTTAGGAACAAGACACAGGTGATGTACAGTAAAAGTTCAATTTTGATCTCCATCCAGTAGAACTATGAACTCTACAAGCTTATTTCTATGGACTCTATAGGCTTGTTTCTATGGACTCTAGATGTTTATTTCTATGGAATCTTTAGGGTTAATTTCATGGATTCTATAAGGATGAAGCTACAAATGGGGAAGCAAGTGGCTAGGTAGGATAAGAGAGAATAATTCCAGCCGGAAGCAAATAAGGAAAATACTTGCTTGCTATTTTGTAGGATTTGCTTTTGATAAAATTGTATATAATTAGATCTTAAGGCTATTATAGGATAGTATATATATATTTCATCAAAATAATTAGATCTCTTAGAAATCTAATCTCCTATCTTTGGATGAATGGATCAACCAAGGAATCCTATTTATTTTCATCCTATTTTGAGTTGATTGTATTAGTATAAAATGTAAGACTTTGATCATTGAAAGATATTAGATAATAGAAAGTAGAGAATAGAGAATAGAGGAAACAAATGTACAAGCATATTATAGGTTTTAGCTAGATTTTAATCATTTCAATTTTATGAATTATTACTTTAGTTTCTATCATTGATTAGTCTTTGTTCTTGAGTTTGGGAGGAGCAAGGGCCCACTGTCCTTAGAACAAAGAATTGTGTATGGTATTTATGTTATGTTACATTAACTCTTTGTTATAGATAATTATAATCTTGTTACTATTTGCATTTATTCATAAAATCATCAAAACAAATTCATAGTTTAAAAGGCATTTCCTTTTTTCAAAGTCATTTCCTTTCTAATCAAAGTGTGTTTTCTTTTACAACAAACGTGTGAAGCAAATTTTCTTTTTTCAATTAGGAGTGTGATTTTACTTTCCATGCAAGCGTAAATAGGAATGTGATTTTACTATCAAGAAAAAGAGTAGATTGATTTGATTAAATAGTTACATATTTTTCCTTTTCATTAAAAGAGTGAATCAAGTAGTTTAGGACACATTTATTTATTTAGTCAAAGTTAGAATATGACCATCAAACACCCCCATAAGTAGACTTCTAGATCTACAATCCTATACCTTACTGTAGATAGCTTTGGACACTAGCCCTAGTTGATAGGACATCAATTGAATATTGATTAAATGGGGATTTAAATGACACACATCACTTTTATCAACATTTTCAGGGATCAAAAGGTGTTAGTAGGGTAATAATTATTGGTCTAGAGTGAAAAAGATACAAAATTTTTAAAAACAATAAAATCCCAAAACAATTCAATAAATTGATGTATCAGTCTATGGATTCTAAAGGATGATTCATTCCAAAATTTCAACCAAGAACACAATTTTAAACTCCTTAAATATCTTTGAGTAGTGAACCAAAAGTTTTGAGTGAATCTTATCTATAAGAATCTTCAAAAACTTGGATAGAAACTAGGCCATTGCCACAAGCAAGCCCCATAGGACAAAGTCCTTAAGATCAATCTCTTATAGGCAGACATTATTTAGAAATTGCCAAAGACTTAGAAGAAGCATTTCAAAAATCCATAGCTGAAGAGAATTTTGAACAACCCATAACTGACACCACAAATATTCATTGGGAAGATCATCCCAGCTTTGAAACATCATCAAAAGAAGAAAATATGGTTCTACAACAAAATCAACAACTTGAACAAATAGGAAGGACTTTTTCCTTTCCTATTGTTACAGATCATAATGATCAAACCCCCATGAAAAATATTTCACTAGCTAATCTACCCAATTTTTGGGGAAGATGTAAAAAATATCTTGATCAATTCCTATTTGAGTTTATGGTGATATGTCAAACCTATGATTCCATAATAGATAGCCAAAAAGTAAAACTATTTCCCTCTACACCTAAAGATGTAGATATGAGATGGTTCATGGATTTACTTGGTGATTCTATTAGAACATGGGATGACATGGAGATAGAATTCTTGAACAAGTACCAAGATTATTGCTAAGTGTGAGAAAGAAAAGAGGATTTCTTCAAAGTCAAACAGAATGAGGATGAATCTTTAGAGGATTATTTGGATAGATTCATGTTCACTCATAAAAGAAGTAATTATCCACTCACTAAAGAAGTTCAGAAATTGGTTTTCTTAAAAGGGGTGGATGAAGATACTAGAGATTCCTTAAATTTGATGGGAGGTGGATATCTATAAGTTGAAATTTTGATCAAATTTTTGAGCTTTGTACCAACTACTCTCAAACAAAACCTAGAATTAGGAAAGGAAGGTTTAGGAAATCTAATGAAGTGGGTAAGCTAATGGAAGAATTTTCTAATCTAAAGATATATATTCTAGTTACACTAAACAGTAATTTGGATGGCCTTAAAACTAAGTCAAATGCAATAGAACCCTTAGAAATCTACTATCCTAAGTGTAGATAGAAACATGCCCTTAGAGACTGCCCCTAGATAAAACCAATGTTTCATCATGTGGGATTTGTGATGTGACAAATCATGATACTAAACATTTTAACCTTCTAACTATCTTAAAGAATCAAATGAAAACACAAGTCGAGTCCACTTAAGAAGTAAATTATATCCAAAGACAAAACATTGTTGCACAAAACCAGGCTCAAGGATAGTTTAATGCAAGAAACCTAGTTAATCCATGGATGACACCATGGAATTTTTTAGTTCCTTCACCTTTTTGGAATCAACCTCAAACTCCATCAATCCAAAATCAATAGTTAGGACAAGATTGGATGCCAACACCCCCATGTATGGTGCCAAAACCAAAACAACAATGGATACCATAATAGCAATGGATGCCACAACCATATCAACAATGGAATCAGTAGTAGAACCCATAGTAAAAATTCACCCAAACAAGAAGACCACTTCAATAGCAAACTATAATGCCACCCCTAGTTATTAAACAACAAGGACAAATCAATCAAACCTCAATGCGTACACAACTAATAGAAAATCCAAAAAATAAACAACTAGCACCTGTTTACATTAATTAACAAGAAGAGACAATAAATGTTAAAGCTATTGAGTGTTTGAACATACATTTAATATTAGGGAAAACTATACAAAAACCTCCAGTTATCATTTTTGAGATACCTAATGAAAAATAACGAACAAACTCATCCCAATTAAACACTAGAGAAATCAAAATCATAATGAGCCCTGAAGTAAACAAAGAAAACACTACTACACTAGTAGTTCATTTTCCTAAAAGACTAAAAGAAATTGATATTAAACTATAATAAAACTTGTTCCATGATTTACAAAATATCAATATTGAGGTACCATTACTACAAGCTATTAAGGATATACCTGAATTGAACAAGATCATCAAAAACCTTTGTATCAAGACACCTAGGAGGAAATCAAAATATCAAGGAACCATTCATGTTGATGGAAAATTTGTTTATTTATTAGAAAAAAAACTATTAGTTCCAAAATATGTAGATCCATGAAGCCTAGTGATCATAGTCATGATTGGAGGTAAATAAATTCCTAATGTCTTGGTAGATTTGGGAGCAACAATTAATGTTATGACAATTGAATTACCATTCTTCAAATGGTAGGCCAATCTATAACTAAACCAGAAGGGACTATAGAAAATGTTGAAGTACTAATAGAGTCTTAGGAATATCTAGTAGATTTCAGGGTCTTGCAACCTATAACAAATAATCTAGGATATCTCATAATCCTAGGTAGACCATGGTTGGCTACTGTAGCAACATTAATTGATTATAGGTCAAGAGACATGACCATTTATAATGGGTTAAAATCCAAATGCATCTCTTTGTATCCTCCTAAAAAACCATCAATAAATCACATACAAGAACTTTAGGTGGATGAATCAGAAAACACATTAAACAACATTTCCTTCTTATCTATGATCACAATAAAAAAACACTTGGAAGAATTGAATGAAGACATATGCCTAGAATCTATGGACTCTACTAGTTTAAAAGCTATAGACTCTGCCAGTTTGAAAGCCATAGGCTCTGCCAATCCAAAAACTATGGACTACCTTAGTTTAGGATTCTTGGGTCAAATAGAATATTGTGAAACCTCCACTTCTACTTATTATATTATTTCTTCACCATATGATCATGGATTGATTTGAGAAAGCATGTGGAAATTGGTAGAACAATAACAAACTCATTTCTTAGATGCATTCCATTATTCTATAGTAAGACTGATTCCTCCTGGAAAAGAGTTTGTTGATAATGTAACCATGTTTCATAAGCTACTTCCCCATCCATGTCCTTTAAACTCATTGATTAGTAAATTCAAGTAAATAGAATCCAACTACCTAGGTACAAAACCAATCATGGTATTACCTAGAAATATTTTAAACATCAATAGTTGGTTAACAAATCAAGAGGAAGATCAACTCTTTGAAGTAGTAGAAAGACATACCAAGGATTTTTCTTGGGATTATACCAACATGAAAGGAATTCACCCCAGTATATGCACTCATCACATTTACATATAATCTGTCAAACCAGTCAGACAAACACAAAGAAGAATTGTCCAACCACCTTCCAAAAAGTATTTCTAGAAATATTCTCTAACCTTACAAAATATTGTGTTGAAGTATATATGGATGATTTCATCATTTATGGTGGAACTTATGAAGAGGCTCTTACCAATTTCGAAAAAGTATTGATAAGATGTGAAGAAGATCAATTATATTTGAGCCATGAGAAATGTTTGTTGATGATGGATGAAATAATAGTGTTGGGACACCATATTTATACAAAAGGCATTCAAGTAGGACCAAAGAAGGTTGAAATAATCTCCAACTTACCCATCCCACAAACACAAACTGAAATTAAGATTTTTTTGGGACATGTTAGTTACTACATACGCTTCATAGATAATTTTATCCAAATAGATGTCCCTATGTTTTCCTTGCTTCCAAAATATAGTACATTCAAATGGAGTGATAATTGCCAATAGGTCTTTAAGACCATGAAAGCTAAACTTAATAATTTTCCAGTATTAAGAGGACCAACTTGGACTTAGCCATTCCATATATATAGAGATGCTTCCAATACAACAATAGTAGTCCTTGGACAAAAGGATGAAGAGGGTAACATGTATGCTATATATTATATTAGAAAAAACATGAAACGTACTGAAATAAATTACACCATAATTCAAAGGGAATTCCTAGTTGTAGTCTATAAAATTAACAAATTTAGACACTACATAACATGATATAAAGTATTTGTCTATACAGACCATTGAACTATTAGATACCTTACCAAAAAACTAATTATGGAAGGTATGATTATTAGATGGTTATTGATCTTACAAGAATTTGATATTACTATTATAGATAAACTAGGGAAGTCTAATGTGGTTGCTAATTTCTTATCAAGAATGAATACTACAGGTAAAGAAGAACAAGTGGAAGACGACTTTCTAGATGAACGACTATTTTCTATTTCAAAAACTCTCTGTGGTTTGCTGATATAGCCAATTACCTCACCATAGGGAAGTTTCCTATGCAATTTTTACAAAAAAAGAAACATTTAATCAAGGAAAGTTCTTCTAAATGGATTAATGGAATGTTATTTAAACTTGGCCCTAACCATGTGTTTCATAGGTGTGTGAAATTTTTTGAAGCTTATGATATCATCAGAGCTTGTCATGATGAACTAGGAGGAGGTTATTACTCAATTCAAAGAACTATACACAAAATCCTAGGAGCAAGATACTATTGGCCTCACCTTCATCAACAAGTAAAAAGATATGTCAAACACTGTGATGCTTGTTAGAGAATTGGATAGCCTATTATTTCAATAGAGATGCCTCTACACCCTCATCCTCAATTGGTTTTAGAACCATTAGAGAAATGGGAAATTGATTTTATAGGTCCTATGGATCCTCCTTCCAGAGGAAAAAATATCTCCTAGTATTTATAAACTATGTAACCAAGTGGGTGGAAGTATTAACTCATGTAAGAGAAGAGATGGTAGCTAATTTATTATATTTCAAATCATGTAAATATTTGGTGCTCTAAGAGAGATAGTCTCTGATCAAGGACCATATTTCATGTCAAACATGATAAAGCACTTCATGCAAGTATATCAAACTTAACATAGAAAAAGATCTCCATACCATCCACAAGCTAATGGATAAGTTGAAGTCACTAGCAGAGAATTGGAAACCATTTTAACCAAGGTTGTTAATTATAATAGAAAGGATTGGGTAGATTAGGTACCAGAAGCTATTTGGGCCTATAATACTACTTGGAAAATAATAACTAGATTTTCACCTTATGAATTGGTTTATGGTAAGAATCCCTTATTCTCTATTGAGTTTGAATTACAAAATTTAAAAATATCTATATAAGTAGGGATTGAATTAGAAGAAATATAGAAATAAAGACGCTTACAGCTTAATCAACTTGATGAGATGAGGATGAAAGCACTATAAAGAATTGAATTGGTACAACATCAAAGAAAAGTTTAACATGATTCATAGATCAAGTAATGGAAGTTTCAAAGAGGATATTGGGAACTATTCTTTGATTTTGAATTTCAATAGTTTAAAGGAAAACTACAAATGAGGTGGTTGGGACCTTATCAAATTGAGGAGGTTTTTGAAAATGGTTCTATTAAGCTAATACCTATTGATGATAGTAGAAGAGCTCTGTTAGTCAATGGACATAGATTGAAGCTTTATCAAAAACCTCTCAATAATGAAGAATTTGTTCAAAATATAAAAGATCAAGTAGCCTTTCTGGAAGGCTCTACTTCTTTTAGAGAAATTACTTCAAATCAAGTAGCTATTTTGGAGGGCTCTGCTTATTCCAAAGAACATAGTCCTTGAGGACTCTGCATTATACATATATATATATATATATATATATATATATACATACATACATACATATATATATATACACACACACACAGATATATATATATATATACATATATATATATACACACACACACACACACACACACACACACACACACATATATATATATATATATATATATATCGGTGTGTGAATATATATATAGTGAAAATACTTTTAGGGACACTATTAACAATGCATGTCTAGAAAACCAACTTGCTAGCTGGTTATGCATTACAAAAAGGGCTTTGGCTAGAAAACCAACACTGACTAGTCAAAGGGTAAAAATAATCTATATAATATATATATATATAATATAATCTCAACATATCTCTATGATTTATCTTCTTCATGCAATAAAAGTTGTTCTTTCAACACCCATTGACTAATCCATACAAACTTATTTATGCAGGACAAATGGCGAGCAAAGGATGAATCTAAGGTCAAATTAAGTGAGACATATTATATTTATCTATGTTTAGTTAACAAATTATATTTGATATAATTAAGACATTATTCTATGGAGATGACCGAAACTTGAACCTTCCAAAATGGAATGACATGAGACATACCATAATAAATAAACATACAAACAAGCTACCAAAGGTGTATGGATAAGTGAGCAGCTTTGATACAATCAATTGCATCATTAATAACGATAAGGATGGGACATCATAAAAGTTTTTTTTTAATGAAGTGATAAATCACTGTCACCGTTAAAGTGTCATGTCATCATTTCATTCAATTTCTAATAATGGACAAAATGGCTGGCACAGTCCATAGAAATGTGTGGCACTAAACTGTATCAAGTCATCATATAAAACTATGGACTCATGCAATTTTTGAGTTTCATACAAACCATTCCATTTCTATAGACTTTAACAAAAGCTAGTTTATAGATCATCCATGATTGTTTCCTACAAATCCTTAGTGAATGTTGCCTACCAATTGCAATAAAAGACTAGTCTACACCCCAATTGGTGTTAAAGGAATAGAGTTGTCTATAAATTCACATATAAATGGCATAGAAGATGAGATTAGAGATAAATAATGTATCAAAATTTCTTAAAGACAAAGCTTCTATGGTAGTTCTTAGAGTCAATGGCTAGATACCTTTCACTAAAAAATCTCAGGGTTTTGATGAAACAATCATAAGTGAATTCATCAGTAATATCACAGCTAAATTTTTAGTTGTGAAAGGCATTGTTATTCTTATTTCAACTCAAATTATAAGCCAAATCATACAATTTATAGAAGAGGGAATGAGAGATATAGGTAGAATTTCATTTAGTGATTTAATTAGTCAGTTTAATGGTAATAAGGAGACTAGGACTTCATGTCTAATAGATTTCAAGGGGATATCAAAAGGGATTAGTAGAAATTCACTTCTTGAACCTTGGAAATATGTAGCTAAGAGGCTACTCAAGTATATCATTTGTGAGGGGCAACATAGTCTTTTAGGACGAGATGCCATGAAAATGTTAATACACCTTAAGCATGGGAGACAAAACCCTCAATACAAAATTAACCTCCCATCCTTCTTATATGGTGCTCTACAAATTATGGCTACAACCTCTAATTATACTCTTAGGCACCATGGCCTGATTCACCTAATTATCCAACATCACTTCCTTCAGCAAGGACAAGATGTTTGGGAGGAATTTTAGAACAGTATAGCACAATAACTTCCAAATCAGCCTACACAAGAAACCTCAAATTTACTATAAGAACATTCATTTCTACCTACTACATTAGTTGAGAAAACAACTCCAAAGAAGAAATCATAGAGTATAGTCTCCATATAAATCCATTCTTCTTCTTCTTCAAGAATAATCACAACGTCTCAAATCATTGAAGTTTCAAGGTCCCCACAAGAACCTCATGAATCTATAGTGCAACTAATTCCCTTGTCAGGAAGAAGAAAATTGTGATGCAAGGTTGGTACAAAACTTGAGAAGACTGAGGGTTTGATGGTTGAGAAGGAAAGCCAACTGAGTGTAGCTCAAAGAGTGACTAAAAGATAAATAAGTCTAATTATGATAGATGAAGATGAACAAGAGGCTACATACATTCTGGATAGTCTTAAAATGGTATCTCATTCCCCCATATCAAAATATCCCTATAACTATTGATGTTTAAGAAAATCATTTAAAAAGGAACTCTCTAATCATAATGGAGGAGCCAATTCTAGAAGAAGACCCCAATATGGAAGAGGAATCAAGTATGGTGGAACCACCACCTATTCTTATTGAAATTGCAATAGATAAAGGGAAAACTATATACACAAATGAGAAAGGTGAATCATCTAATCAAAATTATCCTATTATGTAGTTAACCTTGCAGCTTTATCAAGCTCAAGCTCTAGAGCAACAACAAATAGCTAACATTACTGACTTGATCAGTCAATTGCAAAAGAAGGATCATCTCAACTCATTATTGGTGCATAAATTAGACACAAAAACTACCAATCATGTAATAGAAGTTCATAGATTAGAGGAATAAATCAAGGAAATTTAAAGTGAACAAATAAATCTTTGGATATATGTATAAAATTTGAATTAGGAAAATAGGAGATTGTAGAGTTTGGTAAATTCTTCCAAAGCACCTTTTAATATTTCATCTTCTCCTCCTAAGGTATTTGTTAACCACAGTTGTCAAACAAGTTATCTAGGTATTCCTCCCTTGCAAACACTACATCAAATTGAAGAAGAATATTCCATACTTAAACAAAAAAATAAAAATGCAACTTCTTCAAACAAACTCTTGGAAAACGAAAAGAAAGAAATAGAAGATAAGGTCCAAAATTTAGAATAAAATTTGTAGGATGCATGAAAATTAGGGGAATCTCTTTTGGCATGTAGAAATCCTTCTACTACATATAGTTTGTTATTATTTGAATAATTTTATAGATGGAAGCTTTTGAGGATCTCTTGTCATCTTCCTTACTAGATTTTATAGGCAACAACATATTCAGAAATTTTCTATAGTGCTGAACCTAATCAATAGTATTTGATTTATGAGTTTTATTTGAATGATTTTATCCTAAGAGACCATGAGCACAATACATTCCTGATAAACCTTCATGTAGGAAAATTTAAAATAAGGGAATTACATTATACGTTCAAAAATCAACTAGGAAAAACATATTTCAGGACTATAAAAATCATACTAAGACTACGATATTGTGTGTTAGACTAGCCTTTCCTATTCCTAGATTGATCAAATAGAATTTTAATTGTGCTTTTTTAAGTGATGAAGTTAAAATTTATTATTTACAATATTTATATGATTATGTTATTTCTTTTGACTTGTTTTCAAGATAGAGTTCTTATTCTGTAGTGACTACAAGTGTATAAAGATGGGACCAAATTTTAGTGCCCCTTAAAAGATGAGAGGTCATGTCCATAAATAAGTTAATATGGATTATGGGGAGAGCTTCCTCAATTTTGGAAATCTTAATAGAGGTAATAAACTTTTGGGGAGATCACAAATGGATTGGCATGAGATATAGACCCCGTTTGTTGATCATACCTATTCCAAGATGGCAGAGTTTGGCTCCACAATCAGAGAAGAAATTCAATATATGGAAATAAATGATTCAAGAGCATCAAGGGTTTACAATAAATTTATACAAGCATATAACATATTAATTTGATGAGTATGATTATATTCAAAGTGTGGATACTAGATGCCAAAGCTACGAATTCCAATAAATGTTTGTAATGGGACATGCAAAAGGTAAAGCCTGGAGGAGATGATGCACTCAGGATATGGCTCATTATTGACATGTTATTTCCCTCAATTCATCTCTCAAAGGATATTATCATATGCAAATCATAGATTATTAGATAGTCATTACATGGAAAATAGATACTTGTCTAGTTTATATTGAACCAAAGATTAAACCTTTACTTTGTCATTAATTTCTAATACATATCATGTTTTAGTGATTTTTGTTGTGAAAAATGCTTAAGAAGAAGACACAGGTGATGTATAGTAAAATTTCAATTTTGATCTCCATCTAATAAACTATGAACTCTGTAGGCTTATTTCTACAGACTCTACAAGCTTGTTTCTATGGACTCTACAAGGTCAATTCCATGGATTCTGTAAGGATGAAGCTAAAAATGGGGAAGCTAGTGGCTAGATAGGATAAGAGAGAATCATTATAGCTAGAGTCAAATAAAGAAAATACCTACCTACTATTTTGTAGGATTTTCTTTTGATAAAATTGTATATAATTGGATCTTAGGACTATTATAGGATAGTATATCTATTTCATCAAAATAATTGGATCTCTTAGAAATCTAATCTCCTATCTTTAGATGAATTAATGGACTAAAGAATCCTATATCTTTGCATCCTATTTTGAGTTAATTATATTAGTATAAAATGTAAGACTTTCATCATTGAAAGATATTAGATAATAGAAAACAAAGAATAGAGGAAAGAGACGTACAAGCACATTACAAGTTTTAGCCAGATTGTAATCATTTCAATTTTATGAATTATTACTTCATTTTCCAACATTGATTAATCTTTGTTCTTGAGTCTGAGAGAAGCAAGGGCCCACTCCCATGGACACTAAGAATTGTGTATGGTATTTATGTTATATTACGTTGACTCTTTGTTATAACTAATTAGAATCATGTTATTGTTTGCATTTATTCATAAAAACACCAAAACAAATTCATATTTTAAAAGGCTTTTCTTTGTTTCAAAGTCATTTCCTTTCTAAGCAAAGTGTGTTTTCTTTTATAGCAAATGTGTGAATGAAATTTCCTTTTTTCAGTTAGCAGTGTGATTTTACTTTTCATGCAAGTGTAAATAAGAGTGTGATTTCACATTCAAGCAAAAGAGTAGATTGATTTGATTAAATAGTTACATATATTTCCTTTTTATAAGAAGAGTGAATCAAGTAGTTTAGGACACATTTCTTTCTTTAGTCAAAGTTAGAATAGGACCATCAAACACCCCCATAAGCAAACTTATATCTATAACATCATATACCTTACTATAGATAGCTTTGGACACCAGCCCTTGTAGATAATACATTAATTGAATATTGATTAAATGATGAGTTAAATGACACTCGTCACTCATCATAATAGGTGTATACAAAAGTGCAAAAAATTAACTAATTTTTTTAATTATAGCTACTATTTTTAGTAGAATATTATACCACTTCATGCATAATTCTTAACCATAATCATATCACTATGTGATCCCAATGAGTATACAATATCATAAAATGATCAGATCATAACATACTACAATTAGATTTATAGCTATGGTTTCAATATAGGAAATGGAACCCAACATATATACATATCAAGGAAATAATTTCAACTAGTTAGATATATAAGAACCATGTTACCATATTCATTTGTGCCCATCGATAACAATAAGAAATATAATATTATTCTTTTCCAACATAATATATGTTACAAGGTTATATAATGTAAGAAGATGGAACCATAACATAAAATGGGCATCCAACTACAATCCATCACACCAATTGAGTATCCTACACCAGCATACATGGACAAGAGAAATGCTGCCACATGAAATCATGTGAATCAATGAAAAAGGATGAACATGATAAGGAGAACACCCTTCAACACCAGCCCTATGAGCTTAACCATCAATGGCCCTTACCACCCTAACCATCTGCTAGGTAGACGGTTTTAGTAATCAAGTACTTAAGAAAGGTAAGAGTATACAAAAGCTATTGATCCACAAAAATAACTCATAGTAAGGTCAAGAAAATATGAGTGTATAAATATAGATAACATAATAACCATATCACCTGACAAGATAATTATCCTGAGCAATACCCAAGGCATAACATGAATCTTTATGAGAGATGATTTACTTAGTAAATCAAGATCTATCATATCCATTTAGTAAGATCAGAGATCTAAATAAGTATATTGATTAGTCCAAGAGGCTTATCTAGGTGTAAAATGATTAAACATAATGGGTTTAATCCACAATATCCAAATCAACTCTTTCAATTCAAAGAGAGGGAATACATACCATTCATTAATAGAAAATAAACTTGGTTTGGTTTAAAAATACCCATGTGTAGCCAGAATTTAATTCCTTAACATATTTCAACAAATTTGAAACCAAATAATAATGTAACCTCATTCAATCAAAGAATAGTAAAAATAATTTGTAATCCAATTGATAACTATAGCCTAACTGCTTGCGAAAAATTAATTCTAGACAACGTGAGTAAAACAAAATTTCACGATCAGCAAGTCAAATTAATTTTGTTACAAACTAAGACATTAAAATATATAAAATATATGTGCATATCAGAGTTCATGTTATGAAAGTGACAGCCAAAGATTTATAAGTATAAACATAGTCATATATCAAGAAAACATCAAAGCTTTAAAAAAACCTATCCTCTTTTACATATGATATCTAGCAAACTAGCTTGAATAGAATCACATATAAGGAAGAGATTGAGCTTCAAAAATCTTTGATCTTATTTGCATATGATATCTATCAAAACAACCGCAAACAAAATCACATATAATTAGACATAAGGCTTCAAATAAATTTTTCCTTATTTACATATGATTTCTAGCAAAACATTATCAATAGAAAACAAGCCCATAATAATAAACCCAATTAGGCATTACATTTAGCACTACTAGTTATTTAGGAGACTACATATAATATATAATAGGACCACCAGTAGAAAACAAGTCCATACAAAGAGAACAAATTGATCATTATGATTAAAATGCTAGTTAATCTAGTTTGGAGGTAGCACAAGTGTTCTAGTTAATACTTAAACTTAGAATGGCTGCCTAATTTGTATAAACCCTCAATTTAAAATCCTCTCACTTTTTAATAAATACAATAAAAAATATTAAAGCCCAAAATAATCTTATATAAGCCAATAAGAATACATAAACTAGCGATTTAAAAAAATTCTTTCAATTTGGTAAAATACAGTCATAAATGTAAAGGCCAAAAATAATCAATTGCTTAGCGAGGAAAATAATTGATTTCAGGTCAATTATGTGCCATTAAATATTTATAGGGAAGTCTCACAACTTTCCCATGAATTTTTAATTATTATATAACACTCCATTGGGGATATAATATAGTAAAAACCATATTCCCATTATAAAATTTTACCACATATTAACTTGGTAAAAATTTGAGGTTACAATGTTTGCAATCATGGTTTTCTTATTTGAGTAGGTGGATCTTTATCTAGCCAAGATCTCCCTATAAAACACCTAGGGTGTAGGCCCAATAGGCCTCCAATCTCCTAGTCTCCTCTCCCAAAACTACATACCCCTTTAGGGTTTTAACCCATGAATGAAATGTTAAAAATAAGAATGAAATTATAAACAAAAACCCCCTTTTTAAGGTTCCAATCCACCAAGGAAAAAAGGAAAAGTGTGTGTAAGTCAACAAAACTAAAAATAAAAACACCATTATAATAAATTAATAATAATCAAATTAATAATGGGAAACCAAAATTCCATAAGTTGATCCAGAGAAATAATCTATTAAATCATTAAACTAATAGTGATTAACACAATAATGAGTCGACTCAAATGATGGTAATAAACAACAAAATTATTAAATAATACAATTAACAAAAATCATAAATTTATTATTAATAATAATAAATAATAAAATCTTTAAAATAATAACAATAATCAAATTCCTTTTTAGTTTGCCCAATATCAATAATAACAAAAATAATAGCACAATCATTAAAATAATAATTAATAAAAATCATAAAATAATGATTAACAAAAATCATTATGTTGGTCAAAGTTCAAGGTAATCAATAATCCACAAAGGGAAGTCCCATGATGGTATTCCAAGTCAAGAGACCCAATATGGTCTAATTGTACCGAATAGCATAACAAGATAATAAGACAAGCCACTCCATATGACTTAAAATTAAGTATCAACAACACCCATAGGGAAAATACCAACACATAAAATCATCCACGAGAATAAATCCAAGGAAGGAACCATAAAAAAACATACAAATATAAAGTGAGACTAATAAAAGATGAAAAAAGTATAATGAAATAGAATTATCAAACTACAGTGGCTCAGTATCAAATCATACACATTATACCTATCAGCATGACTTTGGACTACTCAATTGTTCCTCGACTATACTCGAAATGTCCAAACCCACTCTTGAGCTCAAATCTCAACCTGATTCCTACATCCACCAAATAAGACATCAACAGTACCATAATGATGTTGATATAAATAATAAATAATAATGAATTCAAAACAAATCATTAAACATGAAATAATAAATTAAGCATAACCATCTATAATTTTTAAAATACCAAATTCAATACTGATGACCATGACCCTGAACATGCCCTATGAACTTAATCAATAGTGTAAGAGTGATCAATGTCAATCTACATATAATGAAACATGCTAAATCAATAACATATAATAACATAACTAAACTGAAGCAACATATATAATAGGATAAAATTAATCCAATGCAAGTTATATATATATATATATATATATATATATATATGAAGATAAAATGAATTCAATATAAGTGTCAACCATGATATAACATGATCACAATAACTACATGAGATATCTTGTATCTCAACCATCTAAAATAGAACCAACAATAGTAGTAATTAGTATAAGTGCTACCAACACATGCTAAAATAATCTAAAATCAAATATTTGTAAGGGGCCATAAGGTTGGGTCATGACATCCTCCCCTTCTTAAAGAGGAGCCATCTTGATAATTATTAACAGTCAAGAAAACAATATTTTTTAAAGATGTTCAACTAAATAATTAGCACTATTTCCTGACATTCTACCTATAAAGGGGTGGAAATTCCTCAACCTTATCTTATTGGCATTCCTATTTTCTTCTATTAGGACAACCACATTCTTTATTACATTAGGATAAGTTATGACCTCTTTCTTGCCATTATGTGTCCTTTATGACATTGATATGGCAAAAAAATACTTATGAAACACTATTATAATATAATATTCCACCATATATCCCAACTTGGTTAGAAAGTTTTGAAATATCATGCCTTAAAATTCCATTAATTACATTAGAATCTATCAAAACTAGCTACAAATAGGTTCACGAAATAAATTATGCCTTCATTCATCAACAAAATTTCATGGCAACAAATGTGAATTTCAATATAGCACTATTATTATTAACCATTCCATCTATTTATGAAGTTGATTAATTAAACATCATGAGCATACTATGTGCTCCAAAACACAGTAGCTTAGACTTACCTTAATATGTTTTCCAACAAAGGGTGCTAACAACACTCCCAAGAAAGAAATACAACCATAATTTGACTATCTATAAATTGATTATCTAAATCAAATTAATAGTTTAAATACCAAAAAAACTTTAAAAAGTTCATAAATCACTTTGTGTCAACATAAATAGACCTACAACATGAGGTCAATGATTGAAATCATCCAATCCAACTTGATTGGAACTGGATTTCCAAATTAAGAGTAGAATCTTCCACTAAAAACATTATATCACATGAATAATCCTTATGAACGTTCATTATAGAATGTCATTTCATAAGGGTAGTAATCCATACTACTATGGTTACTCTACTTCATCATCAACCATCCATGCATTAGAGTAGCATCTCATACCAACCACATCGAACATCAGAGAAGCTATTTCAGGGATCACATATAACCCAAAGGCTTACAACATATTCTCCAACACATTTGAGCTCACATGATGGTATATATATACCAATTCCACCATCCAAAATCAACCATTTAAGGGCACTACTCAACTTGTATAACTCTGTCCAAAAGTCAGGTGCGTACCAAGGATTTTTAACACTACCTACTCAGAGCTTTATGTTACTCTTTAAGAGTATAAATCATTATACATTCCAATAATTATTTTAAAACAAAATAGTAATATTCATCCCATAATATCTATAATAGGTATAACAAAAATAATACTTGAATCATAACATGTTTTCACTTATATGCCAATACATGCATGCATTATAACAAGTACTACCTTACTGATTTAGCATAAATATCCAAATTTTAGGACTAGTTAGTGCTTAACAAGGTTAAAAAATTAAAATTTAAAAAGTATTGATTTTACCAAAACCTCCAAGAGGTGGTTAAAGGAACACTCAATCCATAATGTGACCATTATGCACTAAGATCCCACAGCCAACTTATGGCACTCATAGTGCACACTCTAAATGAATTAGGTGGCTACTTTGTGTAAAGGGGAAAAGTGGCTACTTCGATAAAAGGTTAATTATTGGCTTGGGAATAGATGTACAACCAAATATTAGAATTTATCTAGGGATATGTCATTGGGAACTTGTGATTGGCCTAATAACTTTATTAAGATGTTCTTGTGTATGGTTGATGTACACAATAAATCCAAAATGCAAATTTGTATGGGCATCTTCTGAATTTGTTGCATAATATCAAATGTCTTTTTTAACATATTAGTATATAGATTTTTCCTATCCAAAATGATGGATTAGATGGATAAAATTGTACATAGTTGTGGACTTTAGATTTTAATCTTTGACCACAAAGTTATGATTACATAATTGAGATTAGATACAAAACCATTATTTCTAGAAAATGATGGTGGTGAAGAGCTAGATAGGATAAGTCTTGGTTTTTATTACACTTCTATCTAGTCATTAGGTAATGGTGAGTTATCAATGTAAAGTCTAAAATTACTAATCCTCATTTGATGGTACACCTTTATGCATTCTTAAGTCAAGGAAAGATCACTAGCAGAGGTTGGTTGGTTGAAATTGTTTATCAATGGTCATGTTGAGTTAGTACTTTGTCTTGGATGAATGGTAATGGTAGAAATACAACCTCCTGTAAGATGACCTACAACTTTATTATAGTAATGTGTAATTATGTGGTAAGTCTATTGGGTATTGGTTTCCTTCTATCCTTGGTTTCATCCATTTTTTTGATGTTGTTTCTAATGGTTATTATTATTATGTCTTAGCTATTGATACTATTATTATTGTTGTTATGGACTTTGTTGTTACTAGTTATTGTGAGTGTTATGTTGTGGAAAAGGGTTTTGAGAAATACCCAGGTTCTAATTGGATGTATATTCTCTATTATCTAATGTTATATCCCCATTCTTCAACATATTTTCAATAATGTGCTTGATCTACACACAACAACATAAATTATGCCCATTAACTTAATGGTATTCACAAAATTCATTTTATTTATACCAATATGGATAAAGAATACCCTTAGGATAGTGTTTTATAATAAAAAAAATAATCAAATTCACAAATGATAACTTGTGAAACATGGATTCAATGAGATCTCCAATGTCTCAATAAATATGTGATTAGTATGCACTTTTCTTGAGTATGAGAGGGGTTTACAAAGGCAAATGTTGCTACATTTTTTGAGCTATTCTAAACTACTACAAAGGTTGTACTTCATAAATGGGTTATTCATGAGGAGTAATTTACATTTATGGTGTTGGTTGAGCAAATGTTATTTGCACCATTTGGATATGTCATGACTTAGTTACTCCATTTCCAACAATGATTTTATTGTGGTTAAAGTTCTTGGAAATTTCATAATTATTAGCCTAAGTTGGTGTTGATGTTTGTTCTTGGACTTGGTTATGATTATGATTTTGACCATTTCCTAGGTTTTGGTTCTAATTTTAGTTAAATGAGGTAAGATTGATAATCCCTTTGTTAATAAGGGCATTTTCAATTATCAAACCTTTGTCAATGATCTCCTTGAAAGTCTATGCACACTATAGCTCCAAATGGTAAGATATCTCACTATGCAAATTTTTGGTAAACATAATGGCTAATTATTTATTTGGTAAGCTATGGGTGAAGTGGATATCAAGTAATCTCCATAAACTTAAATATCTTGAGAATATTTCACTTACTTTCTACTTGGATTGAGTCAAATCTACCAATGAAATCTCATGTTTGATATTGTAGGAGAAATATTGCATGAACTTGTCTAAAAGGTCATAGAAATCTAATACTAAGTTCTTCAAAAAAATTAGGAACCATTCCAAATCTTGTACTATTATACTCTTAAGAAATAAAAGTAGGTAGTATATGTCATTATAGGCCAACAATTGGAAAGAAATAAATAATTCCATTAAATGGGCCTTGGAGTCTCATTTACCCTTATATTTTTCAAAATTTGGTGGTTCTTACTTTGGAAGGAATGGTATATGTAGATAATCCATGTTGAATGGGTAGGATCACACTTCATACAACTTAAACTTCTTAGTTTATTTCTCATTTTAAATGGCAAAATTGCATCCTTCATTTCCTATAGTTATTGTACTAAAAATCTATATAGAATATTGTCTTGATTTAAAACTTAGATGGTCAAAGGTACATTACCTTGACTGTGGTATAATGTAGGCTTGGTTTGATGTGGAAACTTGGTTTGGTTAGGGAGCTGACCAGGAATATGAATTCATGGATTAAGATGACCTAGCTGAATTTTCATGTGTTGAGGTGAAATATTCTAGTTTGGATTAAATATATAGGTTTGGTTTTGTGGGAATTACGGTTGAGATGGAAGGATATGGATTTAATTGAAGTACTATGCTTGATAAAGTTGAATAGGGACTATTTGTTGACTAGTCAATCTTGGCTGGCTAATGGGAACTTATTATGAAGTAAGGCCCTATCTTTGAATCTATGGCATGTTTAGAAAAAAATGCAATTATTTCCTAATTGGTACTTGTTGGACTATAGTACCTATTGGTTATGTAAACACTTTTTTTGAAGTAGATTCTTGTATAATTTTTGACATTTATCACTAACCAATAGACATACACTATTTATTAGACAACATTTATGATTATAAATGCATATTAGTCTGTGATTATTGAGGCATACTTATCACTACTTGATGAGGTGGCATGTTAGTTTCCCACTATTGAAGTGGAAAAAATGTTTGATCTCTATGGTGTTAGTAAATTGGATTATGACTATTATTATGGAATTTTAATCATCACCTATCATGGTGGAGTAACATTCATCATGTTTTATTAAGGTAAGACACCAATTTTCATTTGACTACTTAATCGTTATGATTACATACTTGAATAAGTAGTTGGTTTAGGATTATAAGTAGCTTTTTGTGTTTGGGGGTAGAAGTTCCTACCCCTACTATTACAAACCACCCATGGTGTTTAATAAAGGCACTTATTATGGACTGGTTATTTGTGCCATTAAACCACTTTAGCTTGGATTGGATGGCACTTACATGTTATCCACTGTGTTTGGTATATTTTTTTGTATAAAAGTAGTAAACACTTATTCAATAACTAGGTCATCGAACATGTCTCCAACTAAAGTGATTTTTTCAAATGGATCTATATCCCAATTTTTTTAGCCTATCAATTTGATTAATAATCCTTTTGAATGAGTTATCTTGATAAGTGGATCATTTGACATGGTCATGTAATTGAAATTATGCATTACATTTTAAAAAGGTCTAGTATGTTATCTACATGTGTATAAAGTGGTCCTCCATGAGGCCCTTTCCTATGAAAAGCATATGTGGATATTGGTATGACATCGGCATGAGCTCTTGAGGATTTATAGAAGAAGTTTGTTTAATGGTTTGGTTATAAGGCATAGTTGAAGGCACTCTAACTAGATTAGGCAAATATTTGTGGGGGAAGTTTACTATAAACTTAGCCCCTACTACTACAATTTTGATTAAAAATTTGTCCTTGGTTTTAAGTAGGTGATGATGAAACAAATAGGGATCATATGTCAATGGAATCATAGCATAATATGGTTTTTTTCAACTTGGTCTACAACTAAAAGTACACTATCTAGGTACTATGTTATTTATTCTTGGTCCAACTCTGAGTATGGAGGCATGTTAACTAGATAGTGGGCTAGAGGATCTTGGATTTGTTCCCAAGATTGAGTGTTATTAGGAGGATAGGGATCTATCTCAAAAAATACATCATCAACATAGGGATCCTAAACAAAGTCATCTTGTGTGAGAACATTATGATATCCTATATTGTACATGGCTCTACTATGGGTATAGTGAGACATATTCAAATCAATGATGATTTTTTTTTCAAAATGCTTAGATTTCTATAAACTCTCAAAAATAATTTCCAAAGGATAAATGGTTCAAACTTGATCTAACTTTGTTGAAAATTGTAGGTGTATCTCCAAATGGTTTACTCTTTAACTTTGTACAAAACAATTTAACATTAGATGTCTAACACCAAATGTCTTACACAAAAGGTCAATTGGATGAATAAAAACTAGAATTTCAAACTCTAGGTACAAAGTGTTTCAAACAAGTCTAATCTAAGATAACAAAAGTCATTAGGTATTTTTAAGAAGGCACAAAAGATAGGCTCAAAATAATTATGTACTAGGTCTTTTAGAAAAGGCATAGAAGCTAGACATTAAACAAAATAAGGTATGAGATTTAATCTAACAAATGTAAAACACTTTGGCATAAACCAGGAATTGAGACTTAAACATAAACCTGGTCAATTGGTATAATTAATGAAACAATAGGCACATGGAAGCTAGGCTATTTCTCCCAAATCTAGGCACAAACAATAGTTTTCAACTTAAATAAATAATTTACCTAAGATACACAACCCAAAAGGGAAAGATCGATGTCTAGGCCAAAATTACACAAGGCATAGGAAAATATCAATCAATGTTTAGATTTCAAATTTTCAAGGTTAATTAAAAACTCAACATGGAAAACTAATCTTCTTTAAATAAATAAAAAGCTAGACAAGGATGAACAACATAACAATACCAGGTATAGATCTAGAAGGCACATGTGGTTTTAGTTTTAAAAATCAGATTTGGACACAAGGCAAACAAGTATTTAAATTGGTTTGAGTAGCGTAATGATGTTATCACACTATAATATGTGATCAATGGTTTATTTCAAGACTTAAGGGCAAAATATTCAAAATTAATTAGGTAGTATAATGATACCCTTTTCAAACAAGTGACACACATAAATAAGCTTTATAAAAGATTAAGGCAAAGACATGGTGTCAAATGTACAACATACCACCTCCTCAAAAAAAGGAGTGATGTATAAACAAGACTAATTTTAATGTGGTATAACAAAAAAAAAATTATTCGACTCAAAATCCATGAGAAAAAAAGATAAAATGACACAAAAACCTAAGTGTAATGTCTTAAATCCTAAAACTTACAAGGATGCATAATATTGTAAAATTTCATAAATATAATCACTCTCGAGAGGATTTTAATTGTTAATCCAAAAATTAAAAGTTCATGAAAAGTAGGGTTTTTAGGCCCCTTATTCCCTCACAAGTTTGTAATACAACATATAACTTTAGGCTACTCTCCTTGCATCAACAATATGTCTATGACAAGTGGGGTTATTCTAAACTATCAATTTTTGCAAGTTTCTAGATGGTCCCAAGTGTGGCTAAAATAATAGGTGCTAACAAAAATTAGATCCACATTGATTGGCTTATTTGGAAAAGGAATTTTTCTTTTTACAACCACTATAACTGTTACTTAACTAGTGTAGTGTGATGTCTAATTTTATCATACATTCTGAGGGTAACTGTCAGTAATGGACATAGTTTAATCACTCAAACTATAGTCTCAAAAAGTCACTAGCTCAATTTATATAGCCCACCATGGAGTGGAATTCAAATTATTCTATGACATTAATTTTTGGGTCAATGATTCTGTAATGAACCCATGAGAAGGTGATGAACTCTCGCTCATAAGCCAAAATGCATAAAAATAAAGATAAGTGAAAATACTTTGTGGTTGTTTTGGGGTAACCCAAACCATACTGATTTGGGGAGGGCCTTAACAACTTTATTTTTAAATTTTTTGACTAAAGTGACCAAGCCAAAGAATGAGAAATTTTGTTCACTTTATTTACCTAAAGGGGATGGGGAGAGAGAATACACACATCAATCATTTTACTTACATAAACATCTTTCAACAAACAAACATAAAATACAAAACTCTTAGGAGTATGTAACTAAAATGTGAAAGTTCATTTTATTGCACCAAAATAAGATGTGTTTTAAAATTTTATAACCACTCGTATTTGTTTTTTTGAAAACTTTGAAAAATCAAAAACAACTTAAACAAAACAATTATTAAAATATCAATTTGAAATGTTAAATTTACAAGTTAGAAGTGTTGCAAATGTTTCCTTTTGACCTTTGGGTCCTGTAAAACATGTTTGAGAGCCCTTGTGCTTAGAATCACTTCATGAATGGATAAATGACTTCCTAAACCTTGTTCTCAAGTTTATATACAATTCAAAACTTATAACATAGAGCAAACCTATGACTATCTCTACAAAAACGTAATGTTCATCATAATACCACAACTTGTCAGACAATAGAGTATTAACAATAATATCGCTACTCTAGTGACAAAATCACTAAAACAAATTTAATATAGCTAATATGAGAATCACAATTTTGTAACTTAACATAGTTAGCTTGAAATGGTTAGTTATTAACTATTAGTGGTTTAAAGGAAATATCACTAATTTTTTGGTGATATCATAACTCTTGAAGTTACAATGTTTGGATATCACAAATGTCAGAGTTGTGATATTTAAATATCAAAAAATTTCCTAAAAGTAGCAAATAATTATCAAAAATTTTGATAGTTAGGCATAAAAATGTAACAAATAGGATAAAACTACCATTGTGTGAGTTGTGATATTCTAGCAACA
Source organism: Torreya grandis (assembly GCA_037957365.1). Lineage (NCBI taxonomy): Eukaryota > Viridiplantae > Streptophyta > Pinopsida > Cupressales > Taxaceae > Torreya > Torreya grandis. Next base: position 1,228,202 of record JARHVA010005227.1, on the reverse strand, counting down.
TTGTGATTCTAGAGATCAAAAATACAAATACACAGGATAACTTTGTGACTTCTAAAAAAATGTATTTTGGCCTCTAATTTTCACATATTTTTATCATCAAGCTTAAATTTTTACATGAAAATAATTATTATAATTCTCTTTAAGGCCTTGGGAGAAACTTCGTAGGGTGTTAGTCCCACCAAGTGTGCCAACATGTAAACTAGGAATTTGACATGGAGGGGAGGTTAGTCTTGTGTTAGTATCATAAAACTAATAAAATGTACATCATAAAATCCTAAGACTTCTAGCCTAGAAACTAGGGAGAGTTTACGTAATAATAAATAAATGAAAGAACTACAAAAACATAAAATACATAATCCTTTTACCTTTCTTGGAGCTCTAAATTGCTTATTGAATGGCTTGATCGGCTTGTGCATCAAGAAGTCTTTGATAATGAATCTTGATTGGCTCTTTTTCTCCTTAGAACTCTTTCTCCTTGGCACATTGGATTTGATGTTGCTTGGGTTCAGATTTTAGCATGGTAACACTACTTGAAAGGCATTTAGGAATTATAACACTACATCAAAGAGTTTATTTGAAGATATTTGTGCATAATAAGTTTGTACCAAAATAAATTAGAACTCAATAGGCAGGGAATTGTATTTATAGCCTTAGGAATAAACTCTCACCCAAGGTGAGATAAGGTTGTGTTTAGGCTTGGAATGGGTTCAAACTAAACCTAGGTGAGTTAAAAATAACTCCATTTGAGTTAATAGTTTTCAAGTAACTATGATTTTTAATTACTAGGCATGGCTCTTGTTGACCAGATTTGGTCTACATACCAAAATGTGCCTAGATTAGATAAAAAAAGCCAAGCAGAGTATTGATTGAAGAGTGACCTAATGTCATAATGATTTTTTGCCTATAAATTGTTTGAGTAGGTGAATAGATTTTTTGGATGTAATGAGTGGTTTAAATATCTCACGCTAATTACAAAGCTTTTGAAACACTTTAGGCAAGATTAAAGTGTGATCTAATTAATCTTCAAGGGGCAAGTATACAATTGAAGATGAGTGGTCTAAGAAGGTTTCATGGTGTTTGAGCATTCAGGAGCATGAACTAAGTTGTATATCCTTATAAGATCAAAGTCTTGAAAGTTTGAGCAAAAGATGGAGTGTGCAAGTTTAAAGAACCAAATTGTCGCTAAGATGTCATCTATGAATGAATAAACTATCTCACTTATACATTTTATAAATTTACCTTAGAAACCTTGACAATCCAAAATTTTGTATCACCATGAATTACCTTATGCCAATAACATGCTCTAGAATTTTCATGTTTGCACAAGGTTTCTATCTCAAGTAATGAGAATTCAAAGTTGGACATGTAACATAAGATGTTCACATTAACATCATGTTTGAGCTTCGTAAAGTAACTATTTGGGTTCAAAAGATCCTTAAAAGGTTTAAAGTTGACCAAGATCTAATGGTTCACATGAAATTTCATACTGATATATGAGATGTAATGGTTCATGTTAGGTTCAAATAAGCTAAAAGGTCCCTAGGTTAAAATCCCTTAAAGAGATACAAGTTAGACAAAATCTAATGGTCCAAGTTCACCAAGTAGAGATCTAACGGTGGGATCTAAATTGATAAAGATGTGGATCCTAGCATATCAAAGATCAACATTCAATTATACCAATGATCCAATGTTGTGTACTGACTAATAGGAAAGTGGGCCCAATAAGATCTATGATTTACATGCACTCGTACATCTTAATCTAACAATGCAAAATAAAGTTAATATGTCAAAAGATATTGGCTAACAGGAAATTAAGGGATCATGTGAATTAATACATCCAATTATAATGGTCTGATCACAATCAATAACTCATCAAGGATCTATAGGACCAATAATAATAAATATAGTTGGGCACAATAGAGGTGGTTTGAGTTGGAAATCAATAACCAATGACAAAGGGAAAATTGAAAGAGCTTCCATTGAAGGTTGATGAACTAGTTCTTGACCTAGGAAATCAAAATATTAAATATCCATATAGACATTATAGCTTGATCAATAACAAATAAAGTCATGTAAGTAAGATGGTTAAGGATAAGGTTCCATCACCATTACAGTTTATGTAGGTCGACCAACATTGCATGGTCATTCCATTGACATGTTCATTGATTTTATATGTAGTATCCTTGGCTCTCATAGGGTTTAGATGTATAACAAGTCTCTTAGGCCCTAATATAGAGATTGAAGATGGACTAGTGACTATGAAATAAGGTCAACTAGTTTATAGGGTTTCATGGATATTGTGACTATGTGAAAAGCAATAATTGGATTGGTTTTAATTTATAATGGACCTATGTTTAATATTAGAGAAAATACAAATGTAAATGTGATAAAAAATATGTCTCTCAACTATCATTAGGGTCATATTTTGATAAACATGTACCGATAGCCACCCAAAGTAGATGTGGCATGATTCTATCAATTTCAAGACATAGTCCTTATCAGTAGATCAAATAGATAATGGCATGGAGTTCTAAAAAGGACACTGAGTGGATGGATAAGGACAATTAGAATTCAATTCTTTTATAGAATTTGTTCTTTATTGATATGGTCATGAGTTAGCATCCTCTAACTTGTGCTAATACATCACAATTCCCTCTCTCTCTTCCTTTTTTCTATATATGTTCCAAATTTTAACACATGTAGAAATCTCTAAAAGTTTTAGACAATAAATATCTAAAATTTTAGACAATAGAATATTATGCTTTAGATTGCTTAGAATATGACAAAATTTGTACTACAACACCTTTTGATGTAATAAAGACCAAATTCCATCATTTTTCAAGCTAGATTGAAGTGTGTCCTATGAATTAATATATTATAGTTAAGTGAATGTATGTTCCTTGTATATGTCTAAGTTTTCTCACCTTCATGAAATGCTTGGTAGTTATCACATGTCATTATAAGTGCAATTTATATCTTATTGTTTATCTTGAAAGTGGTTATTTTCCCTCTCATGCTAGTTTGATATATGGTCAATGCCTTATTGTGAAATACTTATGTGTGATTAATCTTATTTGGTCTTAAATGTGTCTCATAGTCGGTCTTGTGCAAAGTATAAGTGTTCTAATCATTGGTTCATCACCCCATTTTTACATGCTTTCATAAGTTATTGTTAAAATATCTCTCCCTTTTCCAAGCAAATGCTAGTTTAGGTCTAGTATATGTGATAGATCTAGAAGTAATTTGACCTTCTTTAGAGGTCTAACCCAATATTAGGATACCCACAGCCTAGGATCATTGCCTTGTTGGACTAGATTTGTGTAAGAAGACTTGAAAAATCTCATTATTTAGCTAGGGTGTAATATAGAACACTGACAATTTTGGCACACTTGATGGCATAAGTTTCCATGGAATAATTTAAGTTTGAATATTGAGAAGAAGAAACTAGAAAATTAAGAGAAATATACCATCATCAAAATTTGAATATCTTTCAAGTTTCAAAGCTCATAGCATCTTTCAGATAATGTTTTCATGCCAAATGTTACAACAAGGTCATCATGTAAGTTATTACATTTCAATTAATTAAGCTACCTTCTACTTCTTCGGAAAATTAAGATTAAATAAAACCATACCTTGTCCTTAAAATAAATTTTCACCTCTTGATCATCTTATTTTTTTAGTCTAAGTTATTTTTCCCATAATCCAAATCCCTTTTCCCCAAATGATGGTCAAGAATCAAGTGTTTGTTTTGTTTAATATGTGTAGTCCCCTAAATTTGGCCTAATATGATGACATCCCTATGTTTTCCCTAAATATTATCCCTTTATTCTCAAAATAATGTGATTAAACTATTGATATTGAGCATATTCAAGATGTTGCCAAACTATGTTCTGTTTAAAATATTATTCAAGATAATATGGCTACCAGACTCCTTACTACCCCATTTAAAGGAAAATCATTGCAATGGTACATAAATATCCCCTTGACCTCAATTTCTACTTATGATGAGTTAGGTGAATCCTTAGTCAAACAGTTTGAAGATAATAATGATCCTTTATCATTGGTTGAACAACGGACTACCATACAAAGGTACCCCCATGAGTTCATGCCTAATTTTAATCTTAGATTTCAAAATATATGGACTAGGATGCCTAAATTGGTTACACCATCTCTAGAGTATGCATTCTTATATTATTGTAAGGTCCTCAATTCTAATATTAGTGTCATGATATAGTCTATGGGTGGTAATACTTTGGAAAATTCCTATGAACTTACAATAAGAGCAAAAAATAGATTGATACAAGATTCTAAGCTTTCTCTAAGGCCTCTAATGCCTATATTAATAGAAGTAAAACCTATTATTCCCCCTAAATTTCCTTAAATCCCATCAATATCTCCTATTTCATCTCCTAAAGCCCAAGTTATAGCCCCTTCTAATCAACCTACTCAACCACCTTTTGATGGAGATTTGAGAAGTTTGCTATAATATTTTTGGGATGAAATAGTTCAACTCAAGGGACAATATTACCAAAGTATTCCTTGTCAGTAACAAAAATAAAATACTTATCAGTCCCTAAATAATCAAAGACCTCATGATCAAGGTTTCAAAGATAATAGGTAACCTTACCAAAATCAAGGAACCATAACCCAAACTAAGAAATAAACAACCCTTGATCCTAATGTACCTTTTAGTTCAAAATTTATTGTTCCTCAAAAAAAATTTATGCATGATTCAAGTTGGCAGACATTTAATCTAAATGATACTCAAAACCAAGCCTTAATATCATAGGATATTACTATGCCACAAATGATAGAAAAAGATTTATCTCTTCAAAGTGGTTAGTATCAAGACATTAACATGACATTCCAAGTATAGGATCAATAATTTTTAGGGTAGCTTGGGGTCATCAATGTTAATTATAAATTGGATGATTATATTACATTAAATCAAGTTGTTGAAACTAATAACACAAATGGTCAAGTTACAGCTCTGACTAAAGATTAAAGAAGAGTAGTTGATGAAGCTCTAGATGTGAATAATACTTCTAGTGTTCTTAGCATTATTCCCAAAATTGTCAAGGATCAACATGTTATCCCTATAGCATAGAAAAACCAAAATGCAGAGCTAGTGAAGGTTCCACAAATACCTCTAATTAGAAAATAACCAGTGGTTCAAAAGTTAAAGCCAAAGGCTAGTTGAGCCTCATTTAGCATAATAGATAAAATTAAGAAACAAAATGTTAAAATTATCATGTTGGATTACATTTCCATTCCAATCAAAAAATAAATGCGCATTCAATATTTTTTAGCTCTTAAGGTATCAAAATAATTAGTTAGGAAACAAGGAGCTATCTTGGATAATTTAGAGTAGCCTACCAAACAACCTGATTAATAGGTACATAACATGAAAAAATTGGACAAAACCAATTTAAAATTAAAAAAAACTTCCCTTTAATCTCTCTCTCATTGTTGGTTACTTATTAGTCCATAATTGTATGGTAGATAATAGAGCTAGTAACATTGTAATGCATAAGTATATTATAGACAAACTTGGTCTTGTCTATGAACAAAATACTAAGGGAGTATTACAATTGGATGGGTTACCAAAAAATATAGTAGGAATAATCAATGATATAAATTTTACATTACATTATTACCCAAATGTTACCATTCAATAAGAGTTAGTTATAGTGGACTTACCTCCCTATTTTTCCATGTGCTTGGGTGAGTGGCCTAAATAAGGTTCCTAAAGGGTTGGTCACCCTTGAAAACATATTTAACAGAGATGATGAATTGGAAAAATAAAACCAAGGAATAACACTATACAAATGTGGAAATTGCAACTGGTAAGATCTTAAATTTGGTCAAAGTTTTCACATCTTTAGAGAAAGAAACTTTTATTAAGTTATGTTCAAGTTTTATAGATGTCTTTGCATGGTAGTACAATGAACTCAAAGTATTTGATTTGAGTATAACTCAACATACCATTTAGTTATAGGATGAGACTAAGATAATAACACAAATACAAAATCATATTAAACCAAAGCTTGAACCTTTGAGGAGAGCTGAGCTACATAATCTCATTAAGTCAGCTATAATATTTTCAATTAAGCACTCATCTTGGGTCAAAAACCTGTTTCCAATATGGAAAAAGAATGGTGAAATAAGAATATGTGTTGACTTTCATGACTTAAATAATGCCTCTCTTAAAGACCACTATCCATTGCCATCAATGGAGAAAATTTTATAATTAGTTGAGAGTTTAGATAGGTTCTCCTTGTTGGATGTCTATAGTGGTTATAACTAGATTTTGGTCAAAGAAGAAGACCAATTTAAAATATCCTTCACCACAAAGTGGTGGAAATTTTATTATAGAAAGATTCCTTTTTCCTTATCCTATATTGGATCAAATTTTTAGAAATATATGTATATGACATTTGAAGGTATCCTTAACAAGTTCATATTTGTTTATCTAGATGACATAACAAAGATATCTAATAGTGTATATGAGTATATGATTCACCTTAGACAAGTGTTTCAAAGGTGTAAGAAATTTAGGATGTCTTTGAATCCGAAAAAGTGTTTCTTCTCTATTCATGAAGGTAGGTTTCTTGGATATGTGATTTATAAATAATGTACAAGCATATATCATAAGAGAATATAATTAATTCTCTCATTTTCCTTGCTTAAACACAAGAAATCCTTACAAAGCTTTTTAGGAAAGATCAATTTGACAATAAGATACATTTTCTAGTTTCATAGTTTAACTAGGCCACTCACAACCATGTTATATAAGGGTCAAATTTTTTGTTGGTTCAAAGAAGGATTAAGAAGTTTTGAAGAGATCAAGAAAGCTATAGCCAATGCTCTTATAATCTTGAACCCTAATTTCATAAAAGATTTAATCTTGTATACCTATGATAATATTGACACTATTTTAGGTATCCTCATGTAGTAGAATTAGGAGACTTTAGATCAAATAATAACCTTCTTTATTCAAGGCTTAAAATAATATGGAGCAAGGTACTCTTTTGTTGAGAATAATTTGCTTTTATTCATAAGGTTGTTATATAATAATAAGATACATTTCATGGTTACACATCCAAGTGTCAAGGATTTCCTCTTGAATAAGGATATAAATGAGAAAATAACTAGTTAGATAACTGAGGTCATATAATATGATGTTGAGATCAAGGTAACAAAGTTGATTAAAGTCGCAGGACTTTGTGAACATCTAGCCCAAGACTTGTAAGAGACCAAAGAATTGGTTATGGTGTCAAATGATGAAGTTGTAAATGATGACACCTCACATTCCAATTGGTTCTAAGATATGGTAAGATACTTACAAGATGGTGTTTATCCTTCTTATCTAACCCCTTTAAAGAGAGGATATTTTATATTGTAGTTAATTCCTTTTCTTCTTGTTGATAATGTGTTGTTCAAAAAGGATATAAATGGCATGTTACTAAGGTGCATAGAGCCAAGTAAAACATATATATTTCTTGAGAAATTCCATATTGTGAATGGTGGAGGTATTTATTTAGAAAGGATCACAACCCATAAGATCATGAATGGTGGGTATTACTAGCCAAGTATATTTTGTGAGTATCATGGATGGACTAAGAAATGAAAACAATGTACTAAGTTTGTTGGGAAAGTTAAGATTATAGCCTTACCTCTCCAACAAATTTTAGTGAATAAAACATTATTTGAATGGGGATTATAATTTATTTGTCTCATTAACCCCCATTCAATCTTAGGACACAAGTTTATCCTAATTGTCACATATTATTTTATTAAATAGACATAAGCAATGGCATTGAAAGAAGCCAATGAAACCAATGTTTTGGACTTATATGAAGGTTTTATTACCAAATTTAGTGTCCTTTCATCCACTATTTATAATAATTTAATGGCTTTTTTAGGGTCTAAGATCATCTAGTGGGTAGTTCAACATAGTGTTTTTATTAGTACCTCATCAAAATATTACCCACTTTTAAAAGTTTGTTGAAGATCATTAAGAGGATTTTTGAAGATAATCAGAGGTCATGTTATCTCAAATTGAAGTTAGCTCTATAGGCTGATAGGATCACCTATAAATAGGGTAAATTTTAGAGTTTAATATTTTTTAACTCGTGAAAATTCCAATTTTTGGATTTCGGTTTAGGTGATTTTTAGGGTTGGTAGATGGGCCTAGTTCACCAAAAATTTTGGGATATAAATTATTTTATGGGTCAACTCATCAACCCTTTACAACATTATATTCACAAATATTTTAATTCAACATATATATGATATGCATTATGATCCTAATATAAAAAAAATACAACACCTTTATATATTGATATAGCCAAATAAAAGTGTTGAATAGTAGTGTTAAATGGTAGAGTGAATGATAGTGCTAAATGGAATTGAAATAACATTCACTAGGGTTAAAGCTTAAGGGTTGATTTGAATAACTATATTTTTTGATAGATCCATTTTAACATAGTGGTGTTTAATGAATCTATCAAATGGCTAAGCTAATTGTCCATACCATTTAGTTGTGCCATTCAGCTATGCCATTTGGCAAAGCCATTCACAATGACTCTTGGCATGTCATTTAGCAACACCATTTGATATCACTATGCTAAAAGGGCTCTATCAAATGGCACAACCATTTGTCTTATCCATTTGGTAAATTAATTTGGTAGAGACATTTGGTAAATCTATTCAATGGAGTATTTTAGTAGATTTATTTAATAGAGCTGAATGATATAGCCACCGGCCAACCCACTTAGCCTAGTTTTTGGCTAGGTTATTTAATCACTTTGTATAACTAGGTGGTTGAGTGAAAAACCTATAAAGTAAAAAAAATCTAGGCTTACCAATTTTCCTAAATGAATCTAAGGGGATTTTAGATATGGGCTCTTAAAATTTACCCTACCTATAAAAGGTCAATATCCAATTCTCCATATAATCTAGTATATGGTAAGGAAGCAAGAATGCCTATTTATCTTGAAATCCCTAATTTATAACTAATGCATCAACTTGAGATTGTATATAATGAGCTAATATAAATTAGATATGTTGAGATCATGGACCTAGAAGAGATAAGGTATCAGTCCATGTTGGCTATGGAGTCCCATCAAGCAATGGTAAAAAGATATTTTAATAAATGAGCTTCTTTAAGAAGGAGATTTGGTCCTCAATTGAGATGAGGGTAGAGTTAAGCCAAAAAGGTATACAAAATATGACTCTCTCTAGAGTGGTATATATATAATCTTTAGCTACAAATCTCATAATGCCTTTTGGCTTGTAAAGATAGATGGTGAAGAGTTTCCTATCCTAGTCAATGGGATGCATCTAAAACACTATTACTGATGAAGCTAAGTTCCTTATACATAGTTGATCTTATTTTTATTAAAGTGTGGTTCTAAAAAATTCATTTCTTTTGTCCAAAATAGGTTCTTTTTTGTAAATTTTTTCAGTAGGTTAGTTGTATTTTTTTTATTAGATTAGTTTCCCTTTCAAGTTTTTTTCTTTCCATGTTTGTTAGAATTCTTTATCTTTGCAAGTCCAGAGGATATCTTTTAGTCAATGTAAATGGACCATATATAATGTAAATGGACTAATATTCATAGAGTTGGTTTGAGTTCTTAACAATAATAGGCATGATACCCAATTGAGTTGCCAAAGGTGTTGACCAAATTTGGTCTACATAACAAAATGTGCCTAGATCAGATCAAGAAAGCCAAGCAGGGTCTTGATTGAAGAATGACCCAATGTCATAAGGATTTTTTTCCTAGAAATTGTTTGATAAGATGAATATATTTTTGGATGGAATGAGTTTTCCAAAGATCTCATGTTTATTTCAAATCTTTTGAAACACTTGAAGCAAGCTTAAAGTGTGATCTAGTTGATATTCAAAGGATAGGTCTATAATTACAATTCAAGTGTTCAAGCAGGTTTCATGGTGTTTGAGAATTTAAGAGTATGAAATAGGTTGTTGAGCATTATAATATAATAAAATCCATGAAATCCTAAGCAAAAGATGGATTGTGCAAGTTTAAAGAACCAGATCATCACTAAGATGTCATCCAAGAATGAATGAACTAGATCACTTGTATATTTTATAAATGCACCTCAAAAACCATCATGATCCAAAATGTTATAGTTACATGAACTCCCTTGTGCCAAGAGCATGCTCTAAAAATTTCATGTTCATGTGAGCTTTCTAGCTCATTTTATGAGCATTTAAAGTTGGATATGTAGCATAAGACATATGTGCTAACAATAAGTTTGTGCTATGTAAAGTAACTCTTTGGGTTCAAAATTTCCTTAAAATGTTTAAAGTTGATCAAGATATTATATGTCATGTGAAATTCCATACTGACACATGAGATCTAATGGTTTACACTAGGGCGAAACAAGTCAAAACGTCCTTGGATTAAAAACCCTTAAAGAGCTACATGTTGGACAAGATATAGCGATGTGGGTTCACCAAGAAGATATCCAATGGTGTGAGATTTAATGATAAAGAGGTGGGTCATAACATATCAACAAAAAACATTCAATTTTATTAATGATCCAATGGTGTATAGTGATTCATAGGAAAGTGGGCCCAATAAGATCTACAATCCACATGCACTCTTACATCTTGATCCAATGGTGTGAGATAAAGTCAATATGTCAAATGATCTTAGTTACAATAAAACTAAGGGATTATATGCATTCATAAATCCAAATATAATGGTGTTATAATAGTTAATAATTTATTAGGGATCTACATGACCAATAAAAATAAAGATAGTTGGGCATAATAGAGATGGTCCAAGTTGGCAATCGATAACCAATGATAAAGGGAAAATTCATAGAGCTTCCATTGAAGGTTGATGAACTAGTTCTCAGCCTAGGTGAAATGAATCTTAAATATTCATATTACCATTATATCTTGATCAACAATAGATGCATTTATACAAGGAAGATGGTTAAAGATAAGGCTCCACCACCATTAAAGTTTAGACAGGACCTCTGGTTGATAATTTGGAACCTGTTGACCCTATTACAGGTTCATTACATTGAAATGTTCATTTATTTATTATGGAGGATCCTCATATTTCATAATGAATTTATGTTTAATATATCTCTTATGGCCTAATATAGATATCAAATATGGACTAGTGATTATGAAGTAAGGCCAAGCAGTTTATAGGTTTCCATGGATATTCTAACTATGTGAAAACCAATAATTGGATTTGTTTTCACCTATAATGGACCTATGTTTGATATTAGATCAAATATAAATGTAAATGTGATTGTGGAGAGGTTTCTCACCTATAATTAGGGTCACATTTTGATAAATAGTTATTGGTAACCACCTAAAGTAGATGTGACATGATTCTGTCAATTCCAAGACATAGTCCTTGTCAACAAATTAGATAGATAATGACATGAAGTTACAAGGACATTGGGTGGATGGATAAGGGAAATGATCATTAAATTATTTTACATAATTTTTTCCTTATTGATAATATCATGATTTAACATCCTCAAACTTGTGCTAATACATCATAGTTCCCTCTCTTTCTTTCTTTTTTCTATATATGTTCTAACTTCTACCACATTTATAAATCTTTGAAATTTTTAAACAAGAAATATTTTATATTTTAGAGAATAGAATATTATGATTTTTCTCGCTTAGGCTATGCCAATATTTTTACTACAAAACCTTTTGATGCAATAAAGATTGAATTCCATCATTTTGCAAGCTAGATTAAAGTGTATCTTATGAATTCTTGTATTGTAGTTAAGTGAATGTATGTTCCTTGTCTATTTTTGATCTTTCTCACCTTCATGAAATGTTTGATAGTTATCAAAGGTCATTATAAGTTCAATTTATAATTTTTTGTTTATCTTAAAATTATTTATTATCCTCTCATGCTAGTTTGATAGGTGGTCAATATCTTATTGTGAAATTATTATGTGGGACTGATCTTATTTGGTCTTACATGTGTCTCATAGTGTGTCTTGTTTAAAGTATAAATGGTCAAATATTTGGTGCATCACCCCATTTTTACATGATTTCATAAGTTATTGTTAAAATCTCTCCCTTTTCTAAGCAAGTACTAGTTTAGGTTTAGTATAGGTGATAGATCTAGAAGGAAGCTGACCTCTTCTAGTGGTTTGACCCAGTATTAGGATACCCATAACCTAGGGTCATTCTCAAATTGAACTATATTTGTGTAAGAGGAATTGAAAAATCCCCTTATTCAGATAGAGTGTAATATAGAACACCAACAACTCTCAAATTAGATATTTTAGGATATTTTCAAAGATCTTGACAACTCATAAAGGTAATGATGAAAGGCTAGGATACATTTAATTTTTGAATTTTATTTTTTAGATATTCATTAATTTCAAATAGGAATTTAATGTTTTTATCTTATTAATTTATTTTGATTAGACTTTTAGCTATTTAGAGATTTAATTAAGTATGCAAGTGCCCCACTTAATAGGTCCATATGCCAAATTGATAGTTTTTATGATGCAAGGTAATTAGGGATGAATTTTTGAGATATTATTTTTTAAAATGATATAATACCCAAATTAAGGATGTCTCAATATGATTCTGAGCTTTGATGATTAATGCACAAGAAAATTTGGGACATTTAGTAATTCCTAGGCTTAATTTTCAATGGTTAGTATACATTAGTCTAAAGTCTGATAAAAAATCTAGTTGTAGCCAGTTTTTATGTGTCTACATAAATAATATTACACCCAACATCCCTATTATTCCAAATAGATAATGCTAACAAAAAGAATGGAATTAAGCATATCAGTGTTTATCTAGCTATCCTTTTGGTAAGTATATAATAAATATAATGGTGAAGTGTAATTATTAATCAATGAGGTCTGAAATGACCAAACATAAGAATTCATCTCACTTTCTTTGCCTAGGTAAGTCTTACCACATCATGAGATGAATAAGTGGACCCTTCTAAATCACTACTAGAACCAACATGCAATAAGCTTAAAATTCACCATAATCTTTGAGATTCACCTATGTAAGGACCAATTCTTGTGTTACCCACATTGGATCACTATACCATGATCCAAATTTCCTTGGGATCATTTTACCATCATTTGCTTGACAAAGATCACACATGAAGACACAACTTAGTTAGAAGAGGATTATTCCTTATTAAATTTAGATGAACCACAATGCACTTAGCTCAATTGGATGACATTAAAAAAGTGATAATACTATTAAATAGGAATAAAAATAGCATTAAAAAACTAAATTACTTCTCATTATATAGATATAGAATCACATAAGTCATCCATAGGGGTCTTACACTTATATGTTGTTTACTTGTCCTTTGGTTATAATATCAAGCTATTGTATAAAACATAGGCATTCATGCCATTCAATTAACATGTGTATGTACATGTAAGAATTCATTACTTAAGTAATATATTTATGATTTAATAACTCATTACCAAGGTGTAATGTTAAACAACTGATCATAGTGTAACATTATAGTTCTACATAATATACATTTGATCCTCGTCACAATTTTAGTATTATTTATCATTCCAAAGGATTATCCACATTACAATAATCACAATATATGGCATACCAATAAATTCATTTCCAAAGTTAAGACTATAAATTTTAAGCACATGTATCCATTTATAATCAATGACTATCTATCTCATGAATGCATTACTACCTCACATAAAAATTTTAAAGTGATGTTACCAGTTGAAATTCCATAAGTTAATCATCAGCTCTAGGTCCTTTCATTGCATTGAATGTTAAACTAACTTTTAATTTAGGTACTCCATTGAGATATAAGTAATATAATGAATGCAAACAATAATAATATTACTGGCATTCTATTATTCAATGGCTAAATTATAAACAACTAAATAAATAAACTTACTAAAAAACATTCCAATAGTTTAAGATGTTACATTATCCTTATTGGTAAGAACCACAACTAATAATATATATTCATATAGATAAGTTCATTAATTAGGATTTATTTCATTTATTCAGAAATATAAATAATCTCACTTAAAATGATACCATAACCAATCAAGGAAGCCAATATTATAATGAAAACACATTGCTTTTTATCATCAAGGAACTATTTGAATAATCTAATTGTAATAAATTGATTCAACCCAAGTTATAAACATGTTATGGGTCATAAATTCAATTAAAAATGCCTCAAATTAGTGCTCCATATGATCAAAAAGAGCTACTAATAAAGCTTAAAATATTAAAGGAAGTGATATCTATTACCCATTGACATCCCCTGAGATAAGGATGTCACCGGTTAATATAAAACCTCCATCATGCTTCTCAATTCAAGTTAGAACAAGAGTTATACGTCCCATATAAAGTCTTTTCAAGCATAAACCAAAATCATTAATTCATATAAACAATAATCTACAACAACGTAAATAACACAAAGTGTTAATTATGCTCAATCATAATGAAACATCACATACTAGTTGCTTGTAAGATATGGCATCCACATATTCTATGAATTCATGCCACAATGTATTCAATTCCAATAGATAGTAATGAAATGAATCATGTTTATAATCATTTATAGATACATACTAATCCAAGATATTCTATAGTTATTCATATCTAAGTAATAAGCTTGAAATAGTAATTGTGATAATCAAACTTAGTATAGTAAAATAGTTACTTAAGGTAATGAAAACATAAACCAAAACTTGAGACAACCAACTAAAGGATGAATATACATCTTTTGTCACCATAACAGGTGTTTACAAAAGTGTATAAAATTAATTGAAAGTTTTAGTTATAGTTTTTAGTTACAATAAAACATTATACCACTTCATGCATAATTACTAACCATAAACATATTACTATGTGATCCAAACGATTATACAATAGTATAAAATGATCAAAGCATAACATACTATAATCGGAGTTATAGCTTTAGTTTTAATATAGGAAATGAAACCCAACATGTATGCATATCAAATAAATAATTTCATATGGTTAGATATAAAATAACCATGTTACTAGATTCATTTCCATCCACCAATAACACCAATAAATACAATATTATTATTTTCCAACATAATAAATGTTATGAGGCTGCATAAAGTAAGAAGATGGAATTATAAAATAAAATGGGTATCCAACTATAATCCAACACACCAAATTTATATCACCCACCAATAATTATAAATAAGAGATAATATGGTAGATGAAATCTAGGTGCATCAATATAAAAATATGAACATGATAAGGAAAACACCCCTCGAAACCAGCCCTATGAGCCCAACCATCATCTAGGTGGAGGGTTTTGGCAACGAGGTACTCATACGAGTTAAGAGGTATATAAAATATAATAAGACACCAAATTAGATCATAAAAAAATCAATAAAATATGAGTGAACAAATATAGAAAACATAATAACCATATCACTCTTTAAACCAGTCGTCTTGAGCAATACCCAAGGCATACCATGAATCTTTATAAGAGATGATTTACTTAGTAAATTAAGATCTATCATATTCATTTAGAAAGACCAAAGTTATAACTAATTCTATTTCTCACCCCAAGAGGCTTACCAAAGTGTAAAATGATTAAACATAATGGGTTCAATCCACAATAGCCAAATCAACTCCTTTGATTCAAAGAGAGGGAATACATAAAATTCATTAATATAAAATAATTAAAACTTGATTTGGCTAAAAAATAGCCATATACAACCAACATTTAATTCCTTAGAATATTTAAACATATATAAAACCAAATACTAATCTAACCTCATTCAATTAAAGTGTAATAAAACACAAATTATATTCCAATTGATAACTACAACCGAACCACATGAGGTAAAATTAATTATAGTGAATATGATTAAAATAGAGGTTCATGATCTACAATTCAAATCAATTTTATTACAAACCAAAAACATAAAATCTAGAAAAGAGATATGCATAGAAGAAGGTGTGGCATCATAAATATGAATAGAATCATATACCAGGAAGACATCAAAGCTTCATAAAAATATATCATCTTTTACATATGATATCTAACAAATAAGCTTGAATAGAATCACATATAAGGAATATGTTAGGCTTTAGAAAAATATATCCTTATTTACATATGATATCTATCAAAACAAGCATGAATATAATCACATACAAGGAGGCATCAAGCTTCAAATAAATTTGTCCTTATTTCCATATGATTTCTAGCAAAACATTATCAATAGAAAAGAAATGCATAATAATAAACCCAATTAGGCATTACAATTAGCACTAATAGTTATTTAGGAGAATACATATGATATCTAAAAAAATCAAATAGTAATTCCATAGAAAATAGACACACCAATAGAAAACAAGCCCATACAAACAGACCAAATTGAGCATTATGATTAAAATGTTAGTTAAGCTAGTTTGGAGGTAGTACAAGTGTTCTAGTTAATAATTAAACTTAGAATGAATGCCTGATTTGTATAAACCCTCAGTTTAAAATACTCTCACTTTTTAATAAATAAAATCACAAATATCAATGCCCAAAATAATATTATAACACCCAACAAGAGTACATCAACCCATACTTTAAAAATTCTATTTTAATTCGGTAAAATGCAATAATAAATTCAAAAGGCAAAATAATTCAGGTGCCTAACAAGAGAAATTATCAATTTTATGTTGATCAAATGCCATTATATATTCATAAGGAAGTCTCATGACTTCCTTGTGAATATTTAATGATTCTATCACACTATATTAGGTGAATAACATAGTAAAAAGCGTATTCCCATTATAAAATTTCACCACATACTAACCTGGGAAATATTATATGGTGCCATGGTAAAAAATTATGTTTTTCTTATTTTAGTGGGTGATTCCTTGTCCATCCAATATTTCCCCATAAAACCCCCAAGGCATATGCCTAATAGGCCTCATATATCCCATTCCCCTCTTCTAAGCCTGTGTACCTCTCTAGGGTTTTGACTTAGCAATGTAACACTAAAAACTAGAATGAAAGGATAAAATTAAAACCCCCTTTTTGGAGTGCTAGTCCACCAAATAAAAAGGGTTAAGTGTCTTAGGGAATCAGTCAAAGAAACCAAAAATAATAACACCACCATAATAAAATAATAATAATTAAATTAATAATGGGCAACCAAAATTCCATATGTCAATCCATAGAAATAATAATCAATAAAATCATTAAAATACTAATGATTAACAAAATCATGAGTCAACTCAAATAATGGTAATAACAACAAAATTATTAAATAATAAAATTACCGAAAATTAGAAATTGATTATTAATAATAATAAATAATAAAATATTAAAAATAATAACAATAATCAAATTCCTTTTTAGTCTGCCCAAGATCAATAATAACAAAAATAATAACAGGATGCTTTGCATCCTGCTAATGGACTCCATGCTCCTGGTTCAGGTTTTGGACCTGGGGGAAGAACTTTTGTGGATGTGGCGGCCTTCGAAGCTGGTCTACACGATGCTATACCTCATGCATCATCTGTGACTTCCCATGTATCCCCTATAAGTGCTTTAAAACCTATTAGGGTAACTCTAGATCTTGAATCAATGGAAGATATCTTCCAAATGGAAGAACGGTTTTCCTCTTGTGCTGCTATTTTTTATTTCCATGGCTTCTGGCCCTCTTTGGTAGATCTAAAGGGCTGGACCTCCAAGACCTGGATGCCACTTATTTAAAATAATGCCCAAATCATCCCTTGTGCTAGGGGTTTTTTATAGTATTGTTTCACTGCTCTGAAGATAGGAAGATTATTTTGTGCCACAATAATTTTTCTTTGTAGGGCAGATATCCTCTCATGGCCAAACCTTGGCATAAGGATTTTAATCCTCTCTCGAAATCCTTTAACAAGCTCCCTAAATGGGTGTGGCTCCCTTATCTTCTGATACATCTGTGGCATGAGTCAGTTTTTAAAACCATTGGAAATACTATAGGGGATTTTTTATTTGTGAAAGAAGGTATTACAAATTTTCAACACTCAACTTGTGCACACTTTTTGGTAGATTTGGATGTCTCTAAGGGCCTTCATGAGGTGATTTGCCTGGAATCCCCAAGGGGCACCTAGATGCAAATGTTGGATTATGAGGGGATCCCTTTTTAGTGTAGGAAGTGCCACCTGATAGGTCATGTTATTGCTCATTGTGTAGCTGGGAAATCGAAATCTAGAAGACCACCTTCTTAGTGGCCTGAGGCTTCCTCTGAACATAACATTGTCAAACAATCTATGGAAGCTCTGACTGATTTCGATTCCAAGACTGAGGAAAGTATCCAATATGAACCAGAGGTTGAGGAGGAATCTTTGGTGAAACAGTCTAATGAAGCTCCTATGGAGGCTGTGGTTAGTGATCTTTTTGAGCCAATGGTGGAAGAGGTGGTCTCTTCCCCTATTTCAGAGGATCTTCGTAAGAGCCAAACTATGTCTGGATCTCACAAGGATTTTTTTCTGGCTTTTATGCCTTCTAGGCTCCAAGGATCATTGTCTTCTGAGGTATGGGTTGCTGAGGTAGCAAAGTTAGAGGATGGATGGATAGAAGTTAAGAGAAAGAAGTCTAAGCATTTGGTCCCCCCTCTAGATATGATTCTTCAGTCATGTAAAAAAAACCCTCAATTCAAAAGCAATATCTAATGATCCCTTTTACTGACTGGTTTTTTGGGGTTAGTAAACTAGTTGCTTCTCTGGTTTACTGGTTACCGGTCTGAGAGGCTATTCAGATTGCTGATCTAGTCTCTTAACTTTCAGATCAGTGTTTTGACAGCAGTTTTATCTGATCATATATGTTGGTAGCAGGTCCCTATAAAACTTGGTTTTGGTACTTTACTATAAATAGGTTCTTTTTTAAAACCTGGTCGTGGTTTATGGTTTATCTTTCTCCTTGTTGTGTAGGGTTTTGGGGTCCCTTCAAAACCTATTTTTATCTTAATCTAAAACAAAAATAATAACACAATCAATAAGATAATAAGTAATAAAATAATGATTAACAAAAATGGTTATGTAGGTCAAAGTTCATGGTAGTCAATAGTCTATGAAGGGGACTCCCATGATGGTATTCCAAGCCAAAAGACCCAATACATCTAATTTTTCCCAATTGCATAATAAGCTATTATGACAAGCCACTCCATACAACTTAAAATTAAGTATCAACAACACCCACAAGGAAAAGACCAACACATGAAATCATCCAAGAGAATAACTCCAATCAATGAATCATAACAAAATTCATAAATATAAAATGAGACCAATAAAAGATGAAGAATAACAATGAAATAGAATTATTAAACTATGGTGGCTTAATATCACACCATACACAATATACCTATCAGAGTGACTTCTGACTACTCATTTTCCACTTGAATATACTTGAGATGTCCAAACCCACCATGGAGCCTAGTTCATGTCCTAGTTCCTACATCCCCCAAATAAGACATCAGTAGTATTGAAACAATGTCAACATAAATAACAATGAATTTAAAATGAATGATTAAACATGAACTAATAAATTAAACATAACTATCTATAGTTGTAAAGGGACTAGAGTCAGTACTAGTGAGAATGACCCCAAACATGCCCTATGAACATAATCAACAACTATAAGAGTGATCAATGTCAATCTACATATAATGAAACATGCTAAAGAAATAACATATAATAATGTAGCTAAACTAAATCAACATATATAATAGGATAAAATGAATCCAATTAAATTACTATATGCATTAGGATAAAATGAATCCAGTGTAAGTGTCAACCATGATATATCATGATCATAATAGCTACATGAGATGTCTCATATCTCAACCATCTAAAATAGAACCAACATCAATAATCATTAGTCCAAATACTATCAAAACATCCTAAAATAATCTAAAATCAAATATTTTTAAGTGGCCACAAGGTCGGGTCACGACATCTTCCCCTCCTTAAATATGAACCATTCTTACAACTATCAATAGTCAAGAAAAGAATATTCTTTGAATATGTTCAACTAAATAATTAATACTTCTTCATGACATTACACCTATTGAGTAGTGGCAATGCCTTAGTATTATCTTATTTTCATTCTTATTTTTTTCCATTAGGACATCCATATTCCTTATTGCATCAGGCCAATTAATGGCCTCCTTCCTACTTCATGCATCCTTTATGATGCTAATATGGCAGAATAACACTTATTTAACATTATTAAAGCAAAATATTTCACAAAATATCCCAATTTGGTTGGATTTTTTCCAAAATATTGTGCCTTAAAAGGTCATCAATTATATTAAAATTCATCAAAACTAGGTACAAATAGGTTCACCAAACTAGTTATGACTTCATTAATCAGAACACATTTCATGGCAAGAAATGTTAATTTTAATACATCACTACTATTATTAACCATTCCAACTATTTATGAATGTGATTAATTAAACATTACAAGCATACCATGCTCCAGAAAACATTAATTTACACTTACCTTAATATGCTTTCCAACAAAGAGTGATAATGGCACTCCCAAGTAAGAAAAAAAACCATAATTTGACTAGATATAAATTGATTATCTAAGTTAGATTAGCAATTTGAATATTAAAAAAAATTTACCAAGGTCATTAATCACTTTATGTCAACACAAATAGACTTGATTCATGAGTTCAATGATTGAAATCATCCAATCTAACTAGATTGAAACTAGATTTCAAAATTAAGAGTGGAATCTTCCACTAAAAACATTATGATACATGCATAATCCTTAATAAAATTCATTATAGAATACCATTTCACAAGGGTATTAATCCATATTATTATGGTTACTATACTTCATCATCAACCATCTAAGGGTTAGTGCAACATCCTACACCAGCCAAACTGAACATCACATAAGACATTCTAGGTATCGCATGCAAAGTAAAAGATTAAAACATGTTCTCTAACACACATAAGGTCACATGATGGTATTTAGATATCAATCCCACCATCCAAAATCATCCATTTGAGGACATTAATCAACTTTCATCACTCTATTTAAGAGTCAAGTGGGTACCTAGGATTTTTAACACGGTCTGATTAGGGATTTATGTTACTCTTTCAGAGCATAGAATCAACATACATTATAGTTATAATTTTAAAATAAAATATAAATATTCATCCTAGAATATATATAATAGGTATATCAAAAATAATACCTAAACCATTAAATGTTTTCACTTACAGTCCAACACATGCATGCATGTCAACAAGTACCACCATGTTGATTTGGCATAAATGTCCAAATTTCAAGACCATTTAGTGTTTCACAAGTTTAAAATAATAAAATTTATTAGGGGTTTATTTTAATACAACCTCCAAGAGGTGGTTAAAGTAATACTGAATCCATGAAGTGACCATTATGTACTAATATCCCATGGCCAACTTATGGCACTCATGGTGCACACTTTGAATGAATCAAGTGGCTACTTTGTGGAAAGGGAAAAGTGAATTTTTAGCCTATAAGAGACTCCACTTACTATCCCATACCTAGTATAAACCATTATGGATATACTCTTTGTCTACCCTCGAAATCAAAATTGCACCAATGTTCATTACTAGAGTAGTGATGCATGATTACACCACATAATATAACATTATACCTTGGTAGATTTTAATGCAAGAGGTTGGTTCCAAGAGGGGAAGGACATATCACATGAGTATCTTACTATCAAATTACCACATAATAATATGTTAAATCACACAAGTCACATGTATTCCATGATATGTACATAAATACTCATATAATAATTTTGAAAACATAGAGAAAAGTAAGGTCCACAAGTTAGAATTTGGAAGTGGGAGATTCCCTTACATAAGTGAATTATAATCACTCACATATTCCATAGTTAACAAAATTCCATCATGTATATAAGTGATCATACAATAATGTTGATATCAAGACGAAATGTGGAAGTCCACAAGGTTAACTACATAAACAATGTATAGTGAAGATACATATTTAGATGATTTAACATAATCAATGAAATGTAATAGTTTACACATTACATAATAGTTTTAAGGTAAGAAGGGACCACATGAAATAGGTCATGCATACATGACTTAGGTATATTGATAATTATGTAAAGGTAATTTCACATCAAAATAATTAAACACACATGATGGTGAAGTACAAGGGTCCATGATTCCCATCAGGTCACTTGATGTCTAGATGCCATCCAAATGACATCAAATATCCATCATATATTACAACATGATAATTCCCATGGATCTCAAGGTTACTATCACCTTATTTTAGGGAAGGTTATGTTCTAACAAGGCATATAAAATATGTCTCAATGAGTTTTATAAATTTATTAATAATGTTTGTGTGTCATGGATAAATGGATCATGCTACTTGATAATAAGGGATCCCCAGAACTATATAACATGCCCAAGAAAATTAATCACACTCACCCACTATGCCCTCTAGGCTTGATTTTCACCCTTGGACCTCCAAAAATTGTATACATTAACATCATTGGATGGATTAATTTTATTCAACATCACTTTGAGAAAGGGTAAACATAGCCAAGGCACAAGGTGAATGCTATATCACTATTGTGTAAATTATAATTTCCCATATTTAACAAGTTTAATCAAAATTCAAAATAAACATCTTCATGGATGTAAGACATTTCCAATGTCACAATAGACATCCTCATGGGTGTCAAAACGTAGTTAAGTCCCAATTAGTCATCCCCATGGATGAATAAATTATCCATCGTTATCATAATACACTCTTGGAATCAAACATATCCATGATCAAAATAAACATCGTAGATGCAAAACATATCTATGATCAAAATAAATATTCCACACAATTATTAACTTTCAATCTTTTGGAGATAAAAAACACATGCTTAACCAATTAGCTCAAAAGAGACCAACTTCATAAATAAGATCACACACTAATTTAGATCATGATTCTCCTTTAGAAGTAAAGATCCGAATACTTATTGATTTACCCAAGTATATTATATATTCTCACCCTATTTATCCCTCTAGGTTCAAGCTTAACACTCAGTCTTCCTGAGGTCATAATGTTCTAGCATTTACTGATGAATTCCCTATATAAGTCAATAATAGATACCAAACATAATTTACTTAATTATAAAGTCAAAGTAGTTATCACCAATCCCCCATTGACTCACCCATACAAGTCAATAGTTAATAGGTGACACATTCCCTTATGCAAATTGATTAGGGAAGGGTTGACCCCACCAAGGATACAATGAAGCATCAGAAGGTCATTATAGAAATTTACCAATTTCCACACATTACATACATTCCATAAAAGCAAGAATTTCTAGTGCTTCAATATGTCACAAAAAATCACTATTTTATTAACCCAAGAGGCTAAGTGCCTTTATAAAAGTTATAACATAGCCCTTCCAATCATATAGGACATATATTTTTCCACACAATGTATAGAATTTCACCCAAGGTTTTGTATGCACTCAGTCATATAATTCTCTAATTTAATCTTAACAAAGGAAACTTAGCCATAAAATGCTATTCATCCAACCAAAGACATACATGTACATGTAAATATAAAATAATCCTTCACAAGAATATGCAAATCTATATTATGTGTATTTTTATCGATTCAAACATATACTATGCAAACATAAAACTTTACAAAAGTATGCACAATCACATAAAAGCTCAACCACCCTTCTCAAGAAAATGTTAAAATCAATTTAGTGTTCCCAAACCTCATCCAAAACCTTTAAATCATAAGATCTAATACCAGATAAAACAACCCCAATTTTATTTTTGGAAATGAATTTTAAAGTAATTAATGGGATGATGTTTAGGGCTTGTTTCACAAATTTAATGCAACATAATGCATCTAAATAATCAATACATAAAGTACTAATAAATAGATTGGTTCACCTTAGATGCTTACCTAGGGATAAATAACACTAGGAAATGCCATAGAGAAGTATGTTTTCCTTAGGATGATATGATGTTTGATGGAGTGTTAGTATTTAGATCCATATTAAAACCATTAGAACTTACAAAGGCACTCACCTTATCTATCAGACCACTCAGGAACCTTTAGCCCTACATAAGTGTCTAGTTACCGATGTAGTCATGGTTTGAGAGTTCAAGAGATTGAAAATTTTGTTCATGCATAGGATGCCAATTATGAACTAGGAATTTGACATAGAAGGGAGATTATTCTTGTGTTATTCTCATAAAATCAATGAAATGAACACACTAAAATCTTAACACCTCTATCCTAGACACTAGGGAGATCTTAGGTAACAAAAACTAAATGAAAGTTTAATAAAAACATAAAATGCATAACTCTTTTACTTTCTTTGGAGTTAAAAATGGATTTTTGAATGGATTTCTTGGCTTGCGCATTACGAATTCTTTTACAATGAAGCTTTCTTGACTCCTCTCCTTGGCACCTTGGCTTTGATGTTACTTGGATTAATATTTTGGAATGATAACACTACTTGGAAGGCATTTAGGCATTATAACACTACATCAAAGATATCATTTGAATATATTTGTGCATAATAAATTTTCACCAAAATAGCTTATACTTCAATATACAAGGCCTTGTATTTATAGCATTAGGAATTAACTCTCACCCAAGGTGAGTTAGGGTTGAGTTTAGGCTTAGGATGGGTTCAAACTAAACTTAGGGGAGTTAAAAATAACTCTAGTTGAGTTAATAGTTATCAAGTAATTATGAATTGAAATTACTAAGCATGTCTCTCAAATTAGATATTTTAGAATATTTTCAAATAGATTGACAACTCATAAAGGCAATGATGAAAGGCTAGGATATTTTAAATTTCATCTTTTAGATATTCATTAATTGTAAGTGGATAATTGAACTAGGAATTTAATCTTGTTTGTCATGTTAATTGATTTTTATTAGCCTTTTATCTCTTTCAAGACGTAATTAAGAGTGAAAGTGCCCCACTTAATAGGTCTATAGGCCAAATTGATAGTTGTTATACCAAAAGGTGATTAGGGATGAATTAATGAGAGTTTATTATTATATACGATAGAATACCCTAATTAGGGATTTTTTAACATGATTCTTATTTTTGATGAATAATTCACAAGAAAATTTGGTATTTTTAGTGATTCATATTTTTAATTTTCAGTGGTTGGTAGGAATCATTTTGAAGTCTGATCAGGGAGCCAATTATGGCCAGTTTTATGTGTCTATACTTTTCCCCAATTTGGGAAGGCATTTCAAGACATAGGCATGGTAAGGTCTTCTAAAATAATGAAAAGATCATATATGCCTACTACTTAAATGACAATTAATGAGCTTTAGATGCTACCTCAGAGTGGTGAGAAAAAAGTTTTGGTGATCGATCCACTGAAAGAAGGAAATAATGGGACCAAAAGGAAAAATGGGGTGGAAAAGACTAATTTGCCCATAGGTAGTTATAATCAGTGTCATATGAAGTTGCCCCAATTAGGTAGACAAATATGAGTATTTGACCACAAGTAGTTATAATCATCAACATAGGTATTGTTGGTTCTCAGTTATGCACCCCTAACATTCAACCTTGTATTCTTGATAAGAATGGTAAACTAAAATTAGAAACCACTAAATATTTCATTATGGCTAGGGAAGGGTTTAATGTATAAAGAGGATTGAATGAAGGAAATGACTAGGAGGCACCTATAGAGGGTATGGTTAATTCCCTACTAATTTTGGCTTTGCCTGAACTAAGGTGAGATGACCTACTAAGGTAGCTTGCTCACATGAAGGAATTTAACACTTTAATATTCATGAGGATTATTGATACAAAAATGGAAATATGACCAAAGAATAACCATACTTATACACTTTACCCATGGAGGGTTGTCACACAAAATGCACAATTTTTTTATGTCATACACAAGCTACTAAAGATAGATGATGAGATGGCTGTAATTTCTATTGTGTAAAATATTGGACAAGGGTCAAATGAAAAATGTAGTGGTAAAATTTCAATCACAAACTGGAAGCACATTTCAAAGTACATAAGATCTCATATCTATAATGCAAATAACACTTATGATATGCAAATAATGTGTTATCTGTAAGTTAAATGAGGGTGAAATTGTATTTGTTTGAATGATAGATAAACATGTGGATGACAAGTAAGTGATAATGGAGGATTTCAAAAAATACCTATATTAACTTTAGTAATAAATGTTATTTAGTTCAAAAACTGATAAAAATAAAATCATGCACAAATGATCCTCAAAAGGTTATTAGTAGTACTGAAAATCACCCTTCAATAATTCCCTCTAGATTAATTCATGAACCCAAGACTACCCTTAAAATGGATATCAATGTTTTGATCCCAGATTTCAAATTAGAAAGGATTTTATATTATTATTCCACACCCTAGATATCTACCACAAAAAAGAATACATTAGACAAAAAATCTAATGAACATGTAGGATAGAACATTGTACTTCAACAATAAGAAGGAATAATAAACCACGATAGATTTCATTTAACAAATGAATCAAAACTAAATACAATGTGACTTGAAAATTATATAATAGAACATTATGTGAAATAATTTTGTAACAAGGGAAACATCTTGAATTTTCTTAGAGCTTGCCAATGATTTTACAACATAAATCAATTTGTCACCAAAAAATCACATAGGGAAGACTTTCCAAGCTATAACTTCAAACTCAAAAATTTAACCAACCATTGTAAAGGGACATACCCCCTTTACTTATACAATTCTAGATATGCCTAAAATATTCTTGAAGATGCTCTAGGTAGAATGTTATTTCATGAGTATGGAGTCTGGCTAATGGTGTAATAATATCATTACTTGGATTATGTGCATGCCTATGTGATGATGAAAAACTTGATACTCCACTATGGTTGAATATTTTTAGTTATACACATGGAGATAAATCCTAAAAGGGATAAAACAGACCTTTTTCCACTTGTGCAACAAATAAATGTCCCTTTCCTAAACAAAATAATAAACAAAACAAATTCAAAATGGATGTGCCACTAATGGGAAAGGTAGAATGGTTTCCCAATGAGAAAAGGGTAAAGGGGAAATATAAAAGAGATAAGAAAAGAAGCTAAAGAGGAATGGCATAACACCAACTCAGAAGGAATAGAAATATTTGGTCATGTTGTAGAATCAATGTTGATTACTGAGTCCCTTGCCAACCTATTTTTGTATGTAGGATACTCTTCAATTATGGTTGAAAGAATATTTTGGTATAGGCTAGCTTTTTATTTGAATTTAGTGCTATATTCCTCAAGCCAACTCATGACCCTCTAGAGCATTACCTACTTTTTCTTGATTAATGCTTTTTCTTGGTCACAATATTTTTCAAGTGACACCAACTCTCTAATCTTATATATGTTGAAGGATTCATGAGGTACATTAATGAGGATTTTTAGGGAAATATCTAATGCCTCATCCTTCATGTCACATGTACCATCAGGTTTTACCATCTACCTCAAGGTAGCTTCCATCTCCTCTACGTTTGAGAGAGATTATTTTTCTCCCTTTAAATGAAAAATGCCATCCTTAAGCATTGCCAATCAATGCTTAACCACTATCTAAAACTCTTTGGGTTGTTTATGATCATCCAAAAAGATGATCTTTTTTATACTAAAGTATCAATTCCCATATTATAAATCACATCCAACTTTGGCTAGAGTCTCCAATTTCTTGATGTCTACACCATACATGAACATCTAGGAATCACATTCTCCTTATTTGTCTAGTATGTCATCTAGACATTCTAGTGCTAAGGGGATTATTTATTTAGCCTCGATGGTCAAATATTTTTGCCAATTTTCAAAGGCCTAGCCTCTAGTTCTAATTTCCTCACCATGACCAAAATCAAGATCACCTAAGGAAATTATAAGAGCATCTAGGGCCTTACTCATGGTTGGGGTTACTTCCTTGGGCTCACTCAGTAGCTTTTATAAGTACTGGATCATGGCTTGGTTTTATACCTTTATCTCCTCCATTAAAGCTTTATCCTTATCCATTCAGAGCACCACCATGCTTTCCAAGACTTATGAGTTATGTTTTATTTCATTCCTTGATGGCTCCCATAGATCATATCTATATACTGCATAGCACTCAATGGGAGCATCCTTACTTTTAGATCCTAGTGGAGGAATAGTTATTTCTTATGTTCTTTCCCCTATCTCATTGAAAGTGGTTCATTAGTGCATTTTGGCTTTCTTAGGGTACTTGGCCTTGTACGCCTAGGAAAGCTTCACTACATATACATCCCCAATTTTTCTCATGATGTCCCATTTATCCTTAAATTATTCTTATTCCAAAAAAGGGGTTTGGTCTATAATCCCATTGGAGTCATGGACCTTGATGCTAGCTTTGATGTACTGAATAGTGGTGTCACTAGTAATTGGTTAAGGGGAGTTACGCTATAGTAGGATGAGAGCCTAACATAATCTGCTTAACCTCCTCGTTACTTTCCATATCGATATGCTTTTAACCAAATCCTTTGATCCCTTTTTATTGGCTCTATCTACTCCAAGATTTCAAAATTTACCCTGACCCATTAGGATTCTAAGAAAAAATTGTCTATGGAACTTCCCTACTCTGTAGTCTGAGTAGAAGGTTTTGTAACTAGTTTGTCCTCTATATTTGGTTGGGAAACCTAGATGGAGGAAGTTATGGTGTCATCCTTGTCACCCTTGGGCAAATTTTCACTAATCATAGCTTCAACATCTTTATGCTTAGCAAGGTCATGGACCTTAATATGTGAGAGAATACCTTGGGGTAATTCAATTTAGGTAGTACCTTTAAAGACTCATATTTCAATAGTTTAATCTAATTGATCCACTTGTTTATTTTTTTTAGAGGGGTGTGGGTGCCCTTTTATAGGCTTGATCCCCTACCTTCCCCAATATCAAATTCTTGCTCTGGTACCAAGCTTAGCACCATTAGAGGGTGAAGAACATATGATGTTGCTTCAACAGCTATAGTAACATCTATTTGTTCTTCTTTATAAACTCTTTGCTTGTCATTACTGGTGGGGAATTGATCATCATGCATTGGGTCCTTCATGATTTCATCTCTGAATTCTTATACATTCCTAATTTTATCACCCTTATCTTGGTTTGGTGGCTAGGTGATAGCATTTTATACAAATGTCTTTATGTTCAAGGAGTTCATTTCCTTTTCTTAGGGAGCTTAAACCTATTTATCTACCTTAATCCTAACCTACAACACATCATTAAAGGACAAAGGATCATCTGAAGCCACAACATCTTCCTCATCATCTTTACCTTCCACTCTTTAGGGTTTTAACTATTTAAATAATCCCATGGCCAGAGGTTTCACTAGGGTCTGTGGTCTTTCCCTCAATGTTCTATGTCTAGTCTTCACTTTGGGAGGAGTAAAATCCATTTGTTTCTTCATTACCTCCATGATTGGCCTTCCTTCATCTAAATCATCTTCCTCACTCATATCCCTTAACTTCTAAGAATATGAAGACTTATCTTCTTGAGGCTTCATAGAGGTTTCCTTGGTGGGTGGGTCCTTGAACATTACCTCTTTCCTTTTCTTAGGGCTCCCCATAAGAAGTTACAATACTTTCTTATTTCTCTTATGCCTTGGCCACTCTAATTCTTCCACACCTCCTCTCTTCCTTGTGTAAGTTTTTGGGTATTGATCAGCTACTAGTTGTTGTGCAGGTGGGCCAAGTGGGACAACAACTTGAAAGCTAGCATCATGGGATCTCCCTTAGTCATGATGGATATGGGAGTGGCACTAGCCAATTATACCTCTCCTATAATTATTTTGTCCTAGTTCTCTACTAGACTTGAAAACTTTGAAAATTACATCCCTATTTTGGATTGGGTGGCCATTATTGATTCTACATCAATATTTTTGGAGAAGTAAACATCACTCACTTTTCACTTCCCCTTGCCTCTTATTTCTACTGATGGTGTTGGAGGATCAACCATGTATGCTGGTAAGAATTCCTTGAATTATGTAACCTGTCAAAGTTCTTAGAGGGTGGGGGTGTAATATAATAAGGTCCACATTATCCTTTAGCCACCTAAATGTTCTCCTCATAATAGGAAAATCCCTCCATGTAATGAAGTCATTTTCCTTAGTAGTGAAATTTACTTAAGCTATAGGCTGTGTTTCAATATTATATTCTATATATATTGATGCTATTGTCATCTTGTCATCCACCATGTCTTTAGGTATGGGATCAATGTTGTAGGTGAGTAATTCTTGCACAATTAGTCTCATACAAATTTTTTTGACCTCTTCCTCAATGGTATAGTTAGAGTAGATATATTCAAAGTGCAATTGGTGCAAGATTACACTTGTTGTAGTATTTATCAACCGTATTATATCATAGTTTGATATATGTAGCATTTTCTCAATCTTATAGAATCCCATTTATTACTCCAATCCCTTTTCTTTAACTAGAGAAGGACATGTGTAATAATGATAGTTTATTTTCTTGGCTTCAATCATTTCATGTGGGTACACCACTTACCACACAATTCTATGATAGAAACTTTGTCATCTATATACCTTATAAATTTTTGAGGGACCCCTAAAGAGTCACTCAACTTTATGTATGTTAACATTCTAAACTAAATATACAAGGCACCGAATCTATCAATTATCTATAGGCTACCTTGGTTATTCTATTCAAACATCTCAAAGGGAATAAAATGCTTATCATACCATTAAAGAAACAATTGTATACTCTATAATAGTTACTCTTGAACCCTTCTAAAGTGACCTATGCATAAATCTCATGTATCCTTAATCCTAAACTATTCATGGTAAGACCTAGGAAGGTCCTATTGTGCACCAGGATATATATCAAATATGATGACATATAAAAGGTACCCATAAATTTCTCCTTTGATAAGATTACACTATGTAATTACATCATTTGGTTGTGTAAATTATTGGTCAAGATAGTTGTCTAGTCCAACTTATTTTTCCCTTCTAGCACATAGATGAGGATTGAAAACATCCATGGTTTAAATGTTTTTTTGGTGGGTACTCCATAGACCCTAGCAGTCATGGTGATAATATACTAAGGCAACTCATTAAATTTTGTCAATTTTAGGTTTCTTGACAATCAATATATATTTTCCCTCTTCTTTGTAGGCTAGCAAGAATTTAAAATGTCCCATAACATCTTATTACATGTCTCCACATATTACTATCACTCTTCCATGGTAAGCACAATACTATCAAGCTAGGGAGAGATTCCAAGCATGTCACTCATGTCCCCAACTCTAAATGAACATACAACTGATTGAATCCCATCCAAAATAGTCCTAGTGTCTAGGTGATAGACCCAGGCACACGTAATAACTAGCTCAAGATATGGGTCAGCCAAAGGGAATGTTGTTATAGGGACCATATAATTCATACCAAGGTTGGTGATAATTGGGAGAGGATTTAGACACCATAAAACACTTTAAAAAGTTGTGAAATCTAACCCTTGAATATATGTGTTCCTAATATCATCTAGAATGAATGTAATATTTATTTTCACTATTGTAAAAGATTAATCCATTTCTTCCTTACACACTGAATCTAATACCAAAAGCTATAATGAACTCTTCACACTAATAACTCTCCAAACACACTTGAACTCCCTTTAGGAGCAAAACACTAGAGAGTCAAGGAATACTTACTGGTAATCTGAGAGTTTCACATAGATGGAATTATAAAATTATGTGGAATTCCCTATGATCACTAGTTTTCACAGTGTAAATATCTTCTAGCACACAGATTAGTTGAAGGCATGAGTATTGGCTTTAAATGCAAAGGGTGAATTAAAATAAAGAGAAATGCTTAGTTATAATCCCTCACACTTTAATATTAGGGTTACCATTAATATATTGAAGTGAAATAGATAATTAACAACTACCTCATTGATTACTTAAGAAGCCTTTTGAAAATGGAGGGAAGCATGTTGGAATCTTTCTTTGTAACACATGGATCCGCTTAAGCAAGTTTCACCTTTTAGTGCCTCTTTGAGTTCATGGGAATTTTTTTCACCTTCTCACCCATTTCTCCTCTTAATACATTGATTAAATACATATTGAGTCTTCAATAGAGTGTATAAATTCCATGTGTCATCATCTTGAACACTTGGGTATCTAAGGACCTCTTAAACCTTTTTTGATTTTTAAGTGAGCTGATCTTCAAAAAGGGCACAATCGTCAAAATCTCTATGAATCTGCCATGTGTCCTTAATCTTCTTTGCATGTTTCATTGCTCACACCTCTTAGACCTTTTAAAACTTAACCTCCAAAATAAAAATAGGGTGATCTTTAGATGAGGGCTGAAACTCAAAAATATGAAAGAGGTAACACGTGGCATCCTCACTAACTTATTTACTCAAACATTTAGCCCCTAGGAATTTTATGTATGTTTCCAATAAAAAACAATTAGGACATTATTTAAAAAGGGACAAAAAACATAAAACCCTTGAGAGTCCACTAGAATCCTAACCATACATGAGCTCAGATTCTTAGTCACTTACTTACCTTCATACCATTCTTTTGATATGAGGAGTACAAGATTTTCCCAACACTTGAAAATACTTTCATAACTTAATCACTGAAAACATTAAAGGTGTAACAAAGCTACCTCCTCTAGATCCATTGAGAATATCTTCTATCTTTAGGAAATTCCCCTCAAGAGTTTAGCTAAGAGTGGAAGATCACTCCAACTTGTTAAGACAAAAGAGATGATTAATTATGAACATATATTCCAACATTTTGAAGGATTTGGGCAAGTGACTGAATATTAATTCTCATTTAGTTTGGATGTGGGAATTTTAAGTGATAGGGGCCCAATTATCCTAGTGTAATTTTAGGTACTAACATAGGATCCTACTCGAGGATGAGTAACCCCAATTGTTACACATAGAACGCTAGACTGGTCACGTATCCATTGGGTCATGGGGTCAAAGGATTTCATCATAGAAGCATGGAGAAACAAGGCAACTAGAAACACCTATAATGAAGGAAAAGGAAAAAAAAACATAAACTATATAAATACAAAACATAATGAGACCACAATGATAAAAAGGACAACACACCATATACATATATACAAAGGTAATTATGGGTTCAATCTAGCAAATGATTGAGATGTCTACCATTAACTAATAGTTTGAAATTTTTTCCATTAATATCTTTGATATATAATGTATGATTCCTTATGTTATAATCGGTAATGTATGGGTCCATCCATAGGGAATCAAATTTACCATGCTTTCCCCTATCCTCATGCATATTATCTTAGATCAGAACTAGATCATTGATCTAAAAAGCTTTGGGGGTGACTTTCTTGTCAAAGATCCTTTTGAGATGCTCCTTGAAATTTACATTCCTTTCATGAACTTGTCTTTGAGAATCATTGAGTTTGATGATTTTATCAATCCTCTCATCATAGTAGTTCATTTTTTATTTATTTTTAGCCATTTATTGCATGAATTGGTAAGTGGATAATTTTAGGTTTAGAGGCAAGATAGCCTGAGTTCCACAAACAAGATCAAAGGGGTTTTTCCTGTTAGATCTCTTTGGAGTCAGCTTGTCTACCTAGATAACAAACTTCAACTATACACCCCACTTTTTCTTGTTAACATCCAAAGTTATTTTGATGATCTTGAATAGGTTCTTATTACTAGATTTAGCTTTCCCATTTCCTTGTGGATTGTTATTAGAGGCATATGCTAGATTAATCACATAGTCATCACATACTGTACTTAATTATTTATCTCTAAAGCATATAGCATTGTCATACATGATCTTTATTGGTACCCCAAATTGACAAATCACATTATTTAATAATAAATCAATGAATACTTGGTGGGTTGATCTCATAGTAGGGGTTACTTCAACCCATTTTTAAAAGTAATCATTAGCCACTAGGATCCATTTGTGACTACAATTTAAAGCTTCTAATATTTCACCTATGAAATCCATCCCCCATTGTCTGAAAGGTCCCTTGATAAAGACTAGATATAAAGGAAGTGATATAAATTCCTTCATTATTGTAAATAATCATTGGCATTATTACATATTTTTACCATCACAACCACATCTTTGAACAATGTGGGCCACCAATACCTAGCCCTTAAGATTTTGTACACAATGACTTTAGGAGTGAAGTGACCACCACACACACCCCTATGGAACTTTGTAACCATTTAAGTGATCTCATTATCCACCAAACATCTCAAGAGAACACCATCTGACTTCTTCCAAGGTAATTCATCTTATAATAGGAGATACTTTTAGGATGCTAACTTCAGTGTCCTTCTTTGATATTTATCTAAATGAGAGGGATAATTTAGAATCTTTAGATAATAGACTATATCTTTATACCATGGAAATTAGCTATACATAGATTAAGGGTTATCAACCACCCCTTCTATATTATCTACTTTAATAGCCTATAAATTTATCTCAATTATTAGATTAGCCAGACCCATGTCTATAACCAACTTACTAGTTTGTATCTCCAGGTCATATTCTTGAAGTTTATTGACCCATCAAAACCTTTTGTCAGTAGATTCATTTTGAGTTAATATGTCATTCACAATTGTGTGAGGGACATATTTTATAATCTTCAAACTTAAAATGTAGGATATGAATTGCTTGACAACCTTTAAAAGGGCAAAGGCTCATTTCTCCATTATGATATATCTCAACTCAGATCCTTATAACACCTTAATAAATAAGGAAATTGGATGCTCATGATCTTCATCATTATTTTGTAGTAGTACTATGACAATATTGTGTATAGAGGCAAATGCAAAGATTTGGAAATATTTTTTGTACTCTAGAATAACAAACATCAAGGCAATTTTCAATGTAGCTTTGATATACTGAAATGACTAGGTGGTCTTATCTTCCCACTTTATAGCTTGATCCTTCTTCAACATTGAAGTGATGTGTAGGGTAATTTCTACAAATTTGGAAACAAACCATCTAATTAAATTAATCTGACCAAAGAAGGATTGAATACCTTTCTTGGTTTATGGGATGGGTATTTTGTTGATGGTCTCGAACCTTTTGGGATCTATCATGACACCTTGTTACGACATAATATGTCCTATTAAATTTTCCTTTTGTACCCCAAGGTGGAATTTTTTGGGATTGAGGGAAATCCCAAAGTCCTTGCTAATGACAAGCATTTTTTAAAAATGCATCAAGTGGTCACTTCTCCTCTTGGAGTACACTATAACATCATCTTAGTATATAACAATAAATTGGTTGACTAATCTTAAAAAGGTTACATCCATATCACTCTAAAAAGAGGCACATGCATTCATCAAACCAAAAGTCATTAAAACATACACATAGGTACCCCATGGGGTAGTGAAAGTAGTTTTTAACCTTTTAGATTCCTTTGCCACCACTTGGTTATAACAAAAATGTTGTCCAGAGTTATCAATAGCTCATATCTGGTGACATCTTGGATCATGTTATCCATGTTAGGAAATGGATAATTGCCTTTATAGAAACCTTGTTTAGGTTTTAGAAGTCAACATAGAGCTAGATGTCTCCATTTTTATTTTTGATAGGGACCAGGGTCACCACCCATGATGAACACCTGATGGGTTGAATGATCCCACCATCTCTTAATTTTTTCAATTATTCTTGTATCTTAGTAGCTAAGATGGGGTTGATGGGATATTGTTTTTTTCATAATGATTTTGATTAAGGGTAAAAAGGAATAACATGTTGGAATAAATCTTGCCTATAAGCCTTCAACTATGAATATGACCATGCTAGGAAATCTTAGTACTTTTTTAATAGCATGATGAATGCTCCCTTTTCCTTTCACTCAAGTGAGTACCAAGAAAAATCTTCCTTATACTTTCTATTGTCCCAATATTAATTTTAGTCACAAATTTTCACATAGAAATGTTTCTAGACTTGACTCTATCAGCTCCATCAAAGGCTATTTCCAGACTAACCAATCCCCTAGGGATAGTGTTAGTCCTTAATTTGATTATTTCATTTCCATATAAGGTTTATTTTCCATCACATACTTTTACCATAGAGTCCCACTCTATAATGGTTCCCCAAAACTCATCCATATATCACAAAAACCTCTTTATTTGGTCATCATTATCTAATACTTGCCAATGATCGATGTTATCTAAGATAGATGGCCTTACCAATATCTCATCCTCATACTCACAAGAAGGGATTTCATGTTCAAATTTAAATTATTTATCCCTCTTATCTATCATATATACCATGTGATTAAGTTTTCATGCATGGTACTTAATATTAAAAGCATTGAACCATTCCAAATAGTCCTACACAACATTCTAGTACTACTTTAACCTCTTCTGCTTCATGGTGTAAATAGTTCAGACTTTTTTCACCATTAGTTTTAAATCACCCTTAACCAATAACTTATTAAATCCATATTCTCAAGTGATCTAGAGGCCAATTAGAAGTTCTTCATACTCTACAATATTGTTTGTGCACTTAAAGGCCAATTGAAAAGAGTATTTATAATCCTGACCACTAGGGGTATAAAAAATAACCCAAACCCCATTTTTGATACTTAAATTTGCTCCATAAAAATTCATGATCTAGATGGAGTCTTTAGAATTGACACCAAATTCAAAAGGTAGCTCTATGTACTCAAAATTTCCCGCAAAACTCTAAATGTCTATATCCACATATAACACTTCATTTAATAGGTAATTAGGATCCTCTAAAACATGGAGCATTTGTGGCTCATATTTTAAGTGAATAAATTACCCATCTAGTGGTATAATGGCATAGGACATATCCATCTGAACACTACCTCCAATACTAACAACCCATTTTCTAGATAGAAATATACCCCATTATGGCAAGCAATCTATAACAATGACATCCATGCTTAAAAAAAATCTATAGAATTATGTGAGTTACACCAATCCTTTAAATACACCAGCAATAGGTATTTCTCTAAAATCTAAAGAAATGAATCATCCATATTCTATAGTTATCATTATGTGAATCTCATTCAACACAATTAGTGGCATGATATTACAAGATGCACCAAAGTCAAACATGCAATTATGGATAATTAATCCATTGACAAGTAATATGGTATAGAATGGGTCAACATCCATCTGACTCTCTACCAATGTTATTCCCAAGTATACCTCCATGTGATTCTTAGGATACCTTGATGCATTCTCACCCTCCATAAAGAGAGTGAGAGGAAGCTTAGCTTCAACAATTTCATTGGTAATGATTTTCTCTATGAACCCCAAATACCCAAAATCTCTTTTCATATACTCTAGGATTCTAAGAAATTCTAAAAAAGGTATTATGACTTTTAGTTGACTTAATACATGGGTCACATCATAAATACTATATTTTTTCATAGGATTATTAGCATATATGATTGTAACATTTTCATTTAGGATGTATCCTTCAAGAGTTAGGTTAAGAGAAGCAAGGGAACTAACATTCTTAACTTCACTTTTCAATCAGGGCTTCATAGGTTCATCCGTCCTGGGAATGCTAGATAATAAAGGATTTTAATTCATGACCTTAGGTATTTATTTGTTTGACAAGATAGGGTGTATAACCAAGATTGGTGGAACCTTGGGTTTCCTTGCTCTGTGTGGTCCCCTTTTCCTTAGTCACTACTCTAGGGGAAACAAAGTCTTTATCTTATGGAGGAGTACTTTGTTATTTACTTCTCAAATTGTACTTTTCTTGAGAAATTTTAGCATGGATCATCAATTGTTAATCCTCAATCAATTAAGGGGAGTCTCCAAATTTTTCTTTCATCATTGATCTTAGGAACTCAAAGTCATGAATTGGTAACTCGTACTCATGCATCATGTTTATTTCATAGATAAAATCTAGGAATGGTACGCTTACCTTTTTCAAATGATCTCTAGGATGCTCATGTAGTGGTATCACTCATCAAATCCATTTATGGAGAGGTTACCATCACAATTGATTCAACAAATTGGAATGTAAAACATTCATATGCCCTGGTATCCTCAAAATCAGAGACAATTAAGGCATTCAGAGCTTCTTCTTTGAAAGTGTAACTTTCCATTTCCTTGAAATCATAAATGTAGATATTATCTTTGTTGGATGAAATTTTAAATTCATCTACATCTTTACCACCATCACCAATTGTGCCATAAGGGGGATGAGGAAGGAAACACTTATCACACTAGTTGATATAGCAATTGACTATGTTGATTTTTTACAGCTAAAGGATTTGGTACTTCCCTTCCATTTCCTTGGTTTTGATTTCTTTCATGTTTATCATCCATTGTTAGGCCTTTTCCCCTATCATTAATTTTTATCTTTGAATGGATGCCTACCCTAACCAAGATCTTGGGGATTATTCCTTTCATCTCTATTATGGTCTCTCCTATCATCATGGTTAGTATGACCTTAAGATAGCCCATTTTTGGTTGTAGCTAATTTTTAAGAGATTTATTTCATTGTAGTGGCCAATGTATTTACCATTTCCTTTAGT
This sequence comes from Torreya grandis, assembly GCA_037957365.1. NCBI lineage: Eukaryota > Viridiplantae > Streptophyta > Pinopsida > Cupressales > Taxaceae > Torreya > Torreya grandis. Next base: position 1,189,613 of record JARHVA010005227.1, on the reverse strand, counting down.
TATACACTCATGTGGGATGACTAATAATTTTTAAGATTCACCAACTTGACATTGACCATCTTATTTAAAGGCTTACCCACAACTTCGATATTATTTTCTATTTAGAGAGACAAATTGAAATTCATCCTTATATTTGTCAAGGCCTCATCTATAAGATAATAGGTTACCTTATTATCAAATGCATCACAATACTTAATGAATGAATTGACACCACTAGGTATGATATCTTCTTGTATCATCCTTACTACCTTACTAAATCTAGAATTGAAGTCCTTCACACACTCATTAGGGTTCTTATTAAGGTTCTCAAAATTAGTAACCAAGAATCTAGGATCTATACTATCACCATATTGCATTATAAATGCATCAATCATAGACTACCATGTGTCTATTGATCCATTAGGGATGGATTTTAACCATTCCCTAGCTTCGTCCTCAAGTGTGTTCACAAAGAGTTTTATACATACATCTTCTAGATCTATCTCATAATCCTCAATGACATTTAACAAAGCTTTCAGATGTTGTTCCCCAAGCACTACATTATTCCATTAAATTTTATGGAGTACATTTCTAATCTTCATAGGGATGTCATTAGGGAAAGTTGGTAGTCTATTAAAATTAATAGGACTAAACCTTGGGATGATAAATGGTTTATGTCTATTAGTAAAACCTTAATCATCATCTACATAATTATCATTTTACGCATTAAACATCCTTCTCCTCAAGTCACAGTCTCCCATATCTAAATATGAAGATGAATATGAATGAGGGGATGGTTAAGGATGAATACTATGTGGAGGTCTCAAAGGAGGTAAAATAGAGTGAATCCTTAATGGCCTAATAGGAGGATAAATATTCCTTTATGGAGAATGAGTTTGACTCATAGGGAGTTCAAATTTATCAAAAATTCTCTTGTATCCTTCAACCAAAGGGATATTAAAGAAAAGTGGGTAAATGTAATGGGGAATAAACTGATAAGATCATATTTAATTACCTAAACTCTAGCCCAAAATAGGTTTCCATAGTTTTTTCTCCTGGATGAGACTTTTTATTTAGGTACAAGCTCTTTTGATGTTTCCTCTGAAAGGAAGACCTAGTACCCTCTAGGTTTATAGATCTAAAGAAAATTCTTTGAAACAAAGAAGGGAATTTATAGCAGGCACTAATCCTTAAACCTAGATATAATAGATTCACCATTAGAAGTAAGACTTCTAGACCAAAAAAATAAATCTACACACAACAAAAATGAGATATCAACCCTTAAACATTAAAAACAACCATAATAAAATTTAGTACCTCTCATAAAATAGGGGTGAATATCCTTAATGAAGTCATCTAGAAGGTTTTAAAGATGTCAATAAACTTAAGATAAATATATCATTATACTAATAATAGAGAGTGAAACAAGTAAAACAAATAACAAAGGTAACAAAATTTATCCTTGACAATGGTGCTAGAAAAGTGTTGGTTCCCAGTTGTACACCCCTAACGTTCAACCTTATATTCTTGATCAGACTGCTAATTTAAAATGAAAAAAAAACCATTGAATATGTAATTATGTCCAAGGAAGGGTTTAACATATAAAGGGGACTAAATGAAGGAAATGACTAAGAGGCACCTATAAAGGCTATGGTTAATTCCATACTAATTTTGGCTCAACTTGAACTAAGGTGAGAGGACCTGCTGAGGTAGCTTTCTCACATGAAGGAATTTAACACTTCAATTTTCATGACGATTATTGGTACAAAAATGGAAATATGACCAAAACATAACTATAAGTATACACTTTATGCATGGAGGGTTGTCACACAAAATGCATAAATGATTTATGTCATACACAAGCTACTAAAGATAGATGATGAGATGATTGTAATTTATATTGTGTAAAATACTTGATAATAGGGTTCAAATGAAAAATGTAGTGCTAGGATTTCAAGCATAGACTACAAGCACATTTCAAATTACATAAGATCTCATGTGTTTGTAATGCAAATAACACTTATGATATGTAAACAATGTGTTATCTATAAGTTAAAAGAGGGTGAAGCTATATTTGTTTGAATGATAGATAAAGATGTGGATGACAAGTAATTGAGCATGTAGGAGTTCATGAAATAGTTATACTATCTTCATTAATGAATGTTTTTTAGTTTATAAATTGATAAAAATAAAATCATGCACAAATGATCCTCAAAAGGTTATTAGTAGTACTGCAAATTACCCTTCAATAATTGCCTCTAGCTAAATTCATGAACCCATGACTACCTTTAAAAATGATATCGATACTCTATTCCCAAATTTAAAATTAGAAAGGATTTTATATTTTGATTTCATACCCAGTATGACTACCATAAACAATAATACATTAGACAACCAATCTATCAAACATGTAAGACAAAAAATTATACTTCAACAATAATAAGGAATGATAAACCATGATAGATTTCATTTAACAACTGAATCAAAATTGAATACAATGTGACTTGAAAATTATATAATAGAACACTATGGGAAATAATTCTAAAACAAGGGAAACATCTTGAATGTTCTCAGAGCTTGATAATGATTTTACAACAAAAATCAATTTGTACTAGAAAATCACATAGGGGAAGACTCTCAAAGATATAGCTTCAAACTCAAAAATTTAATTGACCCTTGTAAAGGGACATACCCCCCTTTACTTATACAATTCTATTTATGCCTAACATATTCCTAAAGATGCCTCAGCTAGAAATTTCTTTTGTAGGCTTGGAGTCTATTCAATGGTGTAAAAGATATGGTTCCTTGGATTATGTTCGTGGTTGTGTGATGACGACAAACTCAATACTCTACTATGGTATAATATTTTTAGTTATACACATGGAAATCAATCCTTCAAGGGATAAAACAAACTTTTTTTCACTTATGAAACAAATAAAGATGTCCCTTTCCTAAACAAGACAACAAACAAAACAACTTGAAAAGGGGCATACCACTAATGGGCAAGGTACAAAAATTTCCAAATGGGAAATGAGAAAAGGGGAAATAGAAAAGAGAGAAGAAAAGAAGAAAAATATGAATGGCACAATGCTAGCTTGGAAGGAATAGAAATATTTGGTCATGTTATAGAATCAATGTTGATGACCTAGTTCCTTTCCAACCTATTTTTGTATGTAATATACTTTTCAATTATGGTGACAAGAATATTTTGGTTTAGTTTAGCTTGGTATTTGAATTCGGTGTTATATTTATCAAGCCAACTTATGACCCTCTGGAGCATTACATTATTTTCCCTAACTAATGATTTTACTTGGCCACAAATTTTTTCAATTGACACCAACTCTCTAATCTTCTAGATCTCAAAGGCTCCATAAGGTGCATCAATGAGGCTTTTCAAGGTAAAATTTAATGCCTCCTCTTTCATTTCAAATGTACCATCAAAGTTCATGATCTACCTTAGAGTGACTTCAATCTCTTTATCTGCATTTGAGAGAGACTACTTTTCTCCTTTTAAATCAAAAATGCCATCCTTAAGCACCACTAATTAATGCTTAATTGCTAGCTAAAACTCTTTAGGCTATTTATGATCATCCAAGGAGATGATATTTTATGATATTAAATTATCAATTCCCATATTACAAATCTCATCCAAATTTCACCAAAGGTTATCCCAATTCTTGATGTCTGCATCATACATGAACATCTAGGAATCACATTATCCTTATTTATCTAGTATGTCATCTAGACATTCTAGTGCTGAGTGGACTATTTATTTGGCTCAAGTAGTCAAATCTTTTTCCAATCTTCTATGGCCCAACCTCTAGTTTTCAAGTCCTTATTTTGATTGAAATAAAGTACACCTAAGGAAGGGAGTGTCTAGGGCCTTTCTCATAGTTGGGGTTATTGCATTGGCCTCACTTAGTATATTTTTCAAGTACTAGATCATGGCCTACTTTTATGCTTTCAGCTCCTTCATTAAAGCTTTATCCTTATCCATTAAATGTGTAACCATGCTTTCTAAAACTTTTGATCTCTATTTTATTTCATTCCTTGATTGTTCCCCCATATCATATCTATACACTACATAGCTCTCAAGGGGAGAATCCTTCTTTATATCTCCTAGTGGAGGAATATCTATTTCTTATGTTTTTCCCCTATCTCATTAAAATTGGTTCATGAGTGTATTTCGGATTTATTAAGGAGATTGGCCTTATGTTCTTGGACAATATTCATTACATCTATATCCCCCATTTTGCTCATGAGGTCCTATTTATCTTTAACATGTTCTTTAATCCAAAGAAGGGGTCTGGTCTAGAATCCTATTAGAGTCATGGACCCTGATTATGGATTTGATTCACTAAATGGTGGTGTCACCAACATATTAGTTAAGGGAGTGTCACTAGTGTATATTGAGAGCCTAACACAATCTACTTAGCCTCCTCATTACTTTCCAAATCAATATCATTTTTATCAACTCCTTGCTTCCTTTTTTTACCTAGCTCTATCTGTTCTAGTATTTCAAAATTTACCACAACCTATTGGGATTCCAAGAGTAATTTGTCTATAGAAATTCCCTAATCTATGGGCTAAGTAGAAGGTTCCACAACTATTTTATCCCATCTATTTGGTTGGGAAACCTAGATGGAAGAAGCTATGGTGTCCTCCTTGTCACCCTTGGGTAATTATTCACCAATCATAGCTTCAACATATTTATGCTTAGTAGGATCATGAACCTTAATATATGGGAGAAGCCCATGGGGTAATTGATGTAGTACCTTAAGATACTCCTATTTTAATAGTTTTATTAAATTAATCTACTTATTGATTTATTACTAGAAGGGTAGGGGCACCCATCTATAGACTTGATCCCCTACCTTCCCCGATATCAACCTCTTGCTTTGGTTCTAAGCTTAGAATCATTAGATTTGGATGAACCTATGATGATACTTTGATAGATATAGTAACATCCATTTGTTCCTCTTTTTATACTCCCACATTTTCATTATTACTGGGCGTTCGATCATCATGCATTATGTCCTTCATAGTTTCATCTCTAGATTATTTTACATTGCTAATTTTACAACCCTTCTCTTAGCTCTATAGTTGGGTGATAACATTTTTTACAAATGTCTCTATGTCCGAGGAGATCATTTACTTTTCTTGAGGAGCTTAAGCCTATGTAGCTACCTCAATCCCAACTTGAAACACATCATTAAAGGATAAAGGATAATCTAAAGCCAAAAAATCTTCCTCATCATCTTTGACTTCCATTCTTCAGGGTCCAAACTATTCAAATAATCCCATGACTAGAGGTTTCCCTAGGGGTTATTGTCTATCCCTCAATTTTCCATGTTTGGTCTTCACTTGGGGATGAGTGAAAGCCCTTTATTTCTTCATTACTTCCATGATTGGCCTTCCCTCATATAAATCCTATTTATCACTCATATCCCTTACCTTTTAGGAATTTTGGGACTTATATTCTTGTGGCTTCATAGAGGTTTCCTTGGGGGGTATATCTTTGAACATTACCTCTTTCCCTTTTTAGGGATCCCCACTAGAGGTTACAATGCTTTCATGGTTCTCTTAGGCCTTGGATTGTCTAATTATTCCACTCCTCTCTTCCTCATGTAGGTTTTTTGGGAATGAAGATCTAATAGTTATTGTGAAGATGGTGTAATATCTTTAATAGCTAGCTTTATGGGAGCTCCCTCAACTGTGATGGATATGGGAGTGGCACTATCTAACTACACCTCTCATATGATTATTTTGTCCTAGTTCTTTTCTAGACTTGTCATATTTGAAAATGACATCCCTATTTTAGATTAGGCAACCATTATTGATTCTACATAAATATTTTTGAATAATTCAACATCACTCACCTTTCTTTTCCCCTTGTCTCTTGCCACTACTGATGGTGTTGGAGGATCACCCATGTATGCTGGAAAGAATGCCTTGAGTTCCATAACCTATCAAATTTATTAGAGGGTGGGGGTTTCATATATACTGAGTTCAACCCTATGCTCCTTTAACCACATAAATGTTCTCCTCATAATAGGAAAATACCTCCATGTAATGGAGTCATTTTCATTGGCAGTGAAATCTACCTAAGCTATAGGTTATGTTTCAATATTATTTTTTATATATACTAATGCCATTGTCATCTTTTCATCTACCATTTATTTTTATATGAGGGTAATTCTATAGGTGAGAACTTCATGTATAGTGAGTCTCATGTAATATATTTTTCTAACCTCCTCCTCAGTGGTGCAGTTAGACTAGATTTTTTCAAAGTGTGATTAGTTCAAGATTACACTTGTAGTATTTATCGACCATATTATATCATAGTTAGTTTTGGGTAACATTTTTTAAATATTTTAGAATCCCAATTCTTTCTCCAATCCCTTTACTTTAGCTAGAGAAAGACATCTGTATTATCATGTTTCCACTGGGAACTTGAAAGTATTATTTATTTTCTTGGTTATAATTATTTCATTGGGTACACCATTTATCTACACAATTTCATGATAGAAACTTTGTAATCCACATACCTTAGAAATTTTTGAGGGGCCCCTGAATAGCCAATCACCAGGATGTATGTGAATGTTCTGAATGGAATATATGGGGCACTGAATCTATCAATTATCTCCTAAACTACCATAGTCATTCTATTCAGACTTATCAAAAGGAAGAAAATGCTCATCGTAACATTGAAAAAATAGTTATGTACTCTATAATAATTACTCTTAGACCATTCTAAATTGACCCCTAGGTAAATCTCATATATCCTTAATCTTGGAAGATTCTTGGTGAGACCTGGGAAGGTCTTATTATGTACCAAGCCATACATCAAATAGGAAGACATATAAAAGGTACCCATGAACTTATCCTTTAAGAAGATTACACTATGTAATTACATCATTTGGTTGTGAAAATTATTGGTCAAGATAGTTTCCCAATCCAACTTATTTTTCCAGTCCAACATTTAGATGAGGACTAGAAACATCTATAATTTGAACTTTTCTATGGTGGGTACTCCATAGAACCTGGTGGTCATGAAAATAGTATACTAAGGTAACTCATTAAATTCTATCAGTTTTAGGTTTATTGACAATCAAGAGACCTTTTGGCTCTTCTTTATAAGCTATCAAGAATTCACAATGTCCCATAACATCTTATCGTGAGTATCCTCATATTGATTACACAATTACATGGTAAGCATGATACTATCAGGTTAGGGAGGGATTCTAACCATGGCAATGATGGTCGTAAGTGTGAATGAACATACAATTGATTGACTCTGATCCATAATAGTCTTAGTGTATACATGATAAACTTTGGCACACACAATAACTAGCTCAATATATGGGGTAGCCAAAGGGAATGCTACTGCAGGAACAATGTAACTCATACCAAGGCTGGTGATAATTGGGAGAGGATTTTATTGTTGTAAAACACTCAACAAAGATGTGAAATATAATAATTGAATATCCATGTCCCTAATTTCATCTAGAATGGATGTCATATTTTTTTCACTATTGTATAAGATAAATCCATTTCTTCTTTACTCGTTAAATGTAATACCAAAAGCTAGAATGAAATCTTCACACTAATAACTCTCCCAATACCCTCAAACTCCCATTAAGAACACAACAATAAAGATTTAAGGAATACTTATTGGTAATCATGAGAGTTGAAAAAAGATGGAATTAGAAAATTCTTGAGTAATTCACTGTAATGACTAGTCTTCATGTTGTAAGTATCTTTTGTCACATGGATCAGTTGAAGGCATGAGTATTAGCCCTGAATGTAAAGGGTGAATTCAAATGAAGATAAATTCAAATTTATAATCCATTACACTTTAATATTAGGGTTACCATTAATGATTTAAATTTAAATGGATAATTACCAATTACCACATTGATTACTTGAGCAACCTTTTAAAAAATGGATGGAAGCATGTTGACACCTTTCTTTGCAACACGTGTATCCACTTAAGCAAGTTTCACCTTTTAGTGCCTCTTTGGGTCCATAGGTTTTTTTCACACCTTCTCACCCCTTTCTCTCCTTAGTACATTGGTTTAATAGATCTTCAGTCTTTAATGAAGTGTATAAACACCACATGTCATCATCTCAAGCACCTGAGCCTCTAGGGACATTTAGAACCTTTCTTGTTTTTCATGTGAGGTGATCTTTAAAAAGGTAATGATCTTCAAAATATTTGAAAAACTACCACATGTCCTTAATATTATTTGCATGTTTTGGTGCTTGCACCTTAGAGACCTTTTGAACCTTGACTACCAAAAGGCAAATATGGTGATCTTTAGATGAGGGCTAAAACTCAAAAATATTGAGGAGCTAACATGTGTCATCCTCATTAACTTATGTACTCAGACATTTGACCCTTGGGAGTTTTTGGTACATTTATAATAAATAAAAATTTGGACATTATTTAAAAGTGTCCTAAAACATAGAACCCCCAAGAGTCCACCATGTATCCCAACCATATGTGAGCTCAAATTCTCTTTCACTTAGCTTCATTCTATTTTTTTGATACAAGGAGTGTAGGATTCTCCCAATTCTCAAAAATGTTTTCATAATTTAATAATCAAAACCAATAAAGGTGAAATAAAGTTACCTCCTCTAGAGCCATGGAGAATGTCTTCTATCTTCAAGAAATGTGTCTCAATATTTTAGCTAAGAGTGGAAGACCACTCCCACCTGGTAAGATAAAGGAGATGATTAATTATGAACATAAATTCCAACCTTCCAAAGGACTAGGGAAAGTGACTGAATATTAACACTCATTTAGTTTGGATACAATAATTTTAACTGATAGGGCCTAATTGCCCCATTAAAATTTTGGACACTAATAGGTGGCACCAAAAAAGTTAATGATTTGCCCAAAGCTGGTTATAATCATTGAAAAAGGATTAGGGTAACAAGAGAATGATTTGCCCAAAGGTAGTTATAATCATTAAAGGGAAAACAATTATTTACCCATAGGTAATTATAATCATTTGTAGGATAAAAACATGCCCCATATGGGCAAATAGAGATAATGGTTTTCCCAAAAGTGGTTATAAGCATTATCATAATTAAAATGTGCCTAAATTTCATAGAATAAAGATAATTATTTTCCCAAAGGTGATTATAATCATTAACCTCTAGATAGATCAAAACATGAGTTACACATAGGAATTTATAATCATTGCTAAAATGATGGGAATAATATTTAAAATTTGTATAGAGGAGAAATATGAACTTGGGTAACCTGTTAGTATGGAGATGCACATCTCAACTATCAAGGATTAAATTTCCTTCATTATTTAATTATTATGTGTTTGGGGAGTGATTTAGGTAGATCATGGTTCTTTCAGGTACCAAGGAGATATATTATGGTTAAATTTCTTATAATAATTCTTGATCTAATTTTTTTATAGAACATGATAGTAGGAATCATGATAGATCACCATAACTTAGCCAAAATATGCAAAAAGATTGACATGTGATCCAATAAATAATAAAAAATAATACACCAATGATAAAAACCATGATGAAAATGTTGATGTATGAATATGGATAGACTCAAGAATAATGTACAAGGAATCACCCAATGAATCCAAAATACTATGTAATAATAAGAAACCAAACAAAAAAACAAACAAACAAGAATATAAAATAATAAAAACCAAAAAGTAAAAAAAAAACTAAGAAATGACATGAAACAAACATAAATAATGGTTAATCATAATGTTAGTGAAAATAGAGGATAAACAAGATGATGAAAAATAGTCCTAGGCTATAAGAGATAACAAAAAAAACTTATAAAATGAGGTGGAGAAGAAAAAGGTAGGGGTGGCCGAGTTGGTTCTAGATGAACTAGGCAAGTGGATGTTGCCTACACAATTTCATGGATATAAGGCCTAATATAAAATTTAGGCTAAATTTAGTTCTCCCAAGAAATGAGATAGAATAAAAATGATTATTGGTAAAAACATGATTGTGTTATAGATGGATATGGGAATGGTCTCACAAAATGGTGAGAGCATGGGACATTAAGCCAATAAGTATGGAGAAACTAAATGAGAAGTGGTTTATTATGAAATATCTAGGGATATTAGAATTAATAAGCCAAAGAATTGGTAAATTTTGTGATTTTTAGGATTTTATACATCTTTTATGAATGTTTTTTGAATTTTCTATGTATCTCAACTCAATCAGAGAATGACAAGATATTAAAAGGTTTAACTCACAAAATGGTGAGAGTGTTTAGAATTAAAATTACTCATAAAATGGATAATTTGGTAAATGGGTGACTTAGTTAAACTCAACATAAATTTATCACTACCTACATATTCCCAAGATGGGATCTTAAGTCATTATAGCTCCACCTTAAAGTAGAGGAATCTCACTAGGTAACAACAAATTCATAAACTAGGAAAAGTAGGCAAATGTCATAATATGGCATAGGATTGGTAAGGTGGTAATTCAAGGAATGATAAAAGGTGTTATTCATAATTTTCCCATAGGAGGTTATAAATAACAAACAATTCCATATGTTTCTTATAGTAATTTTACCATAGGTAGTTATAATTAGTAGCATAATGGTGGTACTCTAATTTGCCCAAAGGCAGTTTTAATTAGTAGTTCATGAATGGAATAAAACAAGGAATTAATGATGCATATACCAAACCAATATCATACTAATACAAAATTATCATTATATTTAATACTTAATCAACTACTAAAAATTGATCTGGATCTTCTTATTGAAAGTGCCTATGGAACCAAGGTCAAAGGGGTTAAGTAGGGATGGTAAAAATAACCCAATCTATAGAAATGGTATGGTAGAATGGTATGGTATAAATAATATTGTAAATATTATGGTATAATGGAAACATTACTCATAGACAATACTTCAATTTTCTCAAGCTAAGTAATGCTTGAGGTGTATAATGTTCATTATCTCATCAAGTTCATACCCACTTGGTGTAGCGAACTTGTATGCTCCAGAGCCATAATTTGAAATAATGATGTATGGGCTTATCTATTTGGGTTTAAACTTACCATTGTGTTTATTCTTAGTCATGGTATTATATTGGTTCTATTTTAGAACAAGATCACCAAGATCACATTTTCTATGTTTGGCTCATCAATTATAGTAGCCATGGAGTTGGTTCTAGTATGATTGAAGATTGTTGACTATGGACATGTGTTTCTCATGAAGTAACTCTAACTCTTGTAGTTAAGCTAATCGCTAATATTCATCATCCAAAACATTTTTAAGTAAAATGTACAAAGAAATTAACTTGAATTCAATGGGAAGAATGACATTAGTACCATAAGCTAGGGAATATAGAGTGGCTCGTATTAGGTTACAATAAATTGTGTTATATGCCTAAAGGGTGAAAAAGATTTGGAGGTGCCAATTGTGGCCTACATCATTGATAATATTTTTAATGATGTTGATAATTGTTTTATTATATGATTTTGTCTTGCCATTACCTTATGGGTAATATGTGGTATAAAAATGTTGAATAATGTTGTATTTGACATAGTAATTTGACATCCTTGTTCCTAAACATTATACCATTATCAAATATAATGTTAGATGAAATACCATGTCAACAAATGAGATGGTTGAAGATGAATTTGGAAATTTGTTTTCTATTCATATAAGTGAGGGGTATAGCTTCAAACCACTTAGTGAGATATTTGATAGAGGTAGGGCTATGCTTATGGCCATCATATGAGGTGGGGTTTATCTTCCTGATGAGATTGAGGCCCCATGTAAAAAACAACCATGGTGTAAGAATTACTTTCAAAGTCTTGCTTGGGGCATGAAACAAATTGGCATGCCTTTGACATTTATCACATATTTTGACATAAAAAGCTGCATATGCATTCATAATTGGCCAATAATACCTAGTACATAGGATATTTTAGCTAGGATGACCCCACTAGTATGGGCTCTACATACTCCTTCATGAACTTCGCATAATGTTAATGTTTATTATATTCAAGGTAAAAAATGAAGTAGAGTTCTATTAAAGATATGGTGGTAAAGGGTTAGTCCAAGTAACGTATATCATTAGGTTTGGTGGGTAAAGTCATTTTTTATTTATCTGATAGATTTGGTGGAATAATGTGGTTATGAAGGTAGGTATATAGGTCTAAATACCATATAGAGCTCAGACCAATAATATAATAGATCATTGTGATGGTTGAATGTTCATGAGATAGTGATAGAGGATTTTTAACAAAAAATTGGTATTATTTTTCCTTTTATGTATGATGGATCAAAGATCCAATGGTGGTCATGACATCCTCTATTCTATTACTAGCCTTTGGTATGTGTTCAAATTGTATATCAGTAATTTTCTATTTGAGAGTGTCAATCATTGCCTTATATGGCACTAGCTTCTCATGTTTGGTTTGAAATTGGTTTATAACCTAATTGATGATAAAACAAGAATCATTATAAACCTTTAGATGATAAATATTCCATTATACTTCATGTCTAAGCCCTAAAATGAGTGCATCATATTCAATCATGTTGTTAGTATAAGGAAAGTTGATACAAAAGTATTTAGGGATAAGATCCTCTTGTGGTATAATAAATAATAGTCCTACCCCAGATCCATGTGTTATGAATGATCCATCAAAATATAGATTCCAATGTTTTTCTTAAAGAGGTTTTTCAATTATGGTCATAATGGACTCATCTAGGAATTGGAAAGTCAACAGTTATATCTCTACAAAGATAGATTCAATAAGTAGATCTGTAAGCACTTATCCCTTGATGGCCTTATAGTTGATGTATTATATCTCAAACTTGATAAGAAACATGATCCATTTAGCCATGTGGTATTTTAAATATATATTAGATAGTAAATACTTGAGTGGATCTATTTTTAAAATAATTATGGTCTTGTTGTTTAACATGTAATGTCACAAGTTCTGAGTTATAAAGACCATAGCTAAATAGGCTTTTTTAATAGGCATATAGTTGTGTTCATATGAAACCAATATAATAATTAGATAATACATGGTATGTTGTTTTCCATTATCATCATGCTGAGCTAAAATTTCCCATAGGGCTTTGTATGTGGTTGATAGGTAAAATAAGAATACATTTCTTGGCATAGGTGGAAACAAAATAGGAGGATCTAAAAGATAGTCTCCAAGGTGCTAAAAGGATTTTTTGAATTATTCATCCTAATTAAATATGAAAATTTTATTATGTGTGTAAATGGATGGAATTTTTTGTCCAATTGTGATATAAAGTGTCTAATAGATTGAAATTTCCCTACAAACTACAAAGCTACTTCAAATTGGAAGGTGGTTCCATCTTGGTGATAGCTCAGACTTTGGATGGATCGACTTCAATGCCTTAGTGTGACAATGAATCCTAGTAGTTTTCCTAAAGTAACACCAAAAACACACTTATTAGGATTAAGTCTAACTTTATATTCATGTAGCCTATAAAATATTTCATGTAATATAGTTAGATGATCAGCCATGGTTTTTGATTTTCCCAATATGTCATCGACATAGTATTCAATAATTTCATGTATCATATCTTGAAAGATAATAGTTATATATTTTTGGTATTTGGTCCCAACATTTTTGAGACCAAATGGCATGTCTTGATAATAAAATGTTCCCTATAGAGTGGTGAACACTATTTTATGTTGGTCTTCTAGTGCAATCTTAATCTGGTTGTATCTTGAAAATCCATCCATAGATGAAAGCATTTTGTACCTAATTGTGGAGTCAAATATCATGTCAATGTTTGGTAGAGGAAAATCATCATTTGGGTAGGCTTGTTTATATTTTTAAATTAGTGTAGATTTTGATTCCTTCTAGTTTCTTATTGACTATCACAACATTTGAGATTTACTCTCAAGAGTCAATCAATCAAATACATCTCACTTATAAGATATTTTTAAGCTCTTTATTTACTAATACAATAATGAAAGGATGCATTTTATGTGCTTTATAATTCACATGTTTGACATCAATATGTATAACAAGGTGGTGAATAACCAAGGTGAGGTTCAAACTTGGTATGTTGGAGTATGCCCAAACAAATATGTTAATAATTTCCCTCAAAAGGGATATAAATATGTCATGTTCCTCCTCAATGAGGGATACACCTAATTTGTTCCATTTTGGGTCATTTAGAGTCCTTATGTTGACTTTTATAGTGTGTTATATAAGGAGAGTTTAAACATATTCTAGAATGGTTGGAAATGATTAGGATTGGCCTATAATGACAAAGTACTCTATTTGGATTGGCTCTTCAATTTCTCATAGACAAGATGTATCATAATTTACCAATGGTAGGGATAGATATGTGATAAAAACTATTTGTAACTCTTGAATGATTCAATCAAATGTATGATGTTATTTAGAGATGAACTAGGACCCATAGTCAATTTCTTCATTAGTGTTTTTCTAAGCTATATTTGAGGAAGGTTGAACACCCCCATCTAATGGTGCCTAAAACTAGTTTTCAACAGAAGACTAGGCTTTCTCTTTACATTTTCCCTAGTCCAAAAGTGTCTCAAATTAGTGTTAACTTTGGGACCTCAATTTTTTATTTAATTATTTGTGGCTAAGGGTGTTCATCTATTCTCTAAAATAGGCTACAATATTTAGTTTGATTAAGAACCCTTGTTTATGGTCCCTTAATGTAATATTGTCCCTTAGGCCTATAAAATCACAAAGGCCTCATCATTATTAAACTCATATATTGGCACTATGTATTCTTGTTGGTCTCAATCTATAAGTTGAGATTGATATAGAGGAAGCAAATTATGTCAGTTAATTGAGCTAATATTAAAAATGGCATTAGTGTCAAATAGATTGGTATTGGTCAAGCCTTCATAAAAGCTATGATCATACCTAATTCTCTACTAGTATCATCATCACTAATTTTTGACATTCAAAAATGAATAAAATACATGGGGTCACCCCTAAGTAGTTTAAATTTGATACCATATGTTCTTTTTTATTGAGTGATGGAGATTGGCTCAAGTGTACCCTACTAATTTGACCTAAGGCTTCTTCTTTGATAGTAATGATTCTCCATGATCATTTTAGGAATAAGATATTTGAAAATTTTGTAAAAATTAGCCTTCTTCTCATTATATAACCATGATTAATTACTTTCAAGTGGGTCTTATTCCTGATTATTAACTAATGTGAAATTTATAGGAGTTATGCTATACAATTTGCCTTTTCCTTTTCATTGTCATTAAATGCAAGGTGGATTGGGTTTAGGTCTTTCATAAGACTTGGAGTTTTATGGAAGATTGGTAATGTGGAATGTATCATGGGTTAAATATTTTCCTAGGCCATTATCTATGATGATAAAGTGTTGGCACATTTCAGGAGGTGGTACATGGGAAGATAAATCAAGGCTATCTAGGTCAATGCAATTGGCCTCTGATAAATAAATAAGAATTTACCTCCCTTTGTCATTTTTGGAACTAGACCCAAGCGAAACTTGTAGTTATAAATGTTGTACTTGTCCTCTAAATGCTTGAAATGTTCATAGGGATATAAATATCTATGAATGATGACCTCCATGTCACAATGAGAAAACTTGAGACATTAGTGCAATGTTGAAGGGATTGCACAAATTTCATGTATCCAAGTTCTACCCAAGAGAAAATTGTATGATAAATTTAGGTCTAACACATCATAGTATATCATGGGTTAAAGGTCCAATAATAACTATCAAGCTAATGGTGCCTTGTGATTACTGTCTTCATTGTCATAGGCCTTGATTAGATCTTTTCTAGTTAGAGATCATCTATTGTGTATCTGAGATTCTTGATGAGCTTTAGAGACACTATATTTAGGCCTAATCCATTACCTCTGAAGACATGCTTCACGTTGTTATTCATTATAACAACTTTAATATACAATAAATTATTATGGAAAGGGTCAAGGGATGGTATACCAATTTGATCAAAGGTTAATTATTAGCCTGAGGATAGATGTCTAACCAAATCTTTGAATTTATCTAGAGATATGTCATTGGCAACTTGTGATTATCCTAAAAACTCTATTAAGATGTTATTGTGTATGGTAGATGTATGCAACAAATCCAAAATGGAAATTTATGTAGGTGTCTTTAGAAGTTGTTACATAATATCAAACATCTTTTCAAACACATTGGTATGTGACTTATTCCTATCCAGATTTATGGGTTGGATGGGTACAATGGTAGATGCTTGTGGGCTTGTTATGGTAATATTTAATCATTGAGTTGTGATTACATATTCATGATTAGATACAAAACCATTATTTCTAAAAAATGATGGTGGTGATGGGTTAGATAGCATAAGTCTTGGTTGTTAGTATAGTTGTATGTGGTCAAAGGGAAATGGAGAGTCATTAGTATAAGGTCCAAAATTACTAATAACTACTTGTTGGTATTCATGTATGTAGTCTTAGGTCAATGAGTTATCACTAGCAGAGGTTGGTTAGCTAGAATTGTTTAGCAATAGTCATGTTTAGTTAGTACATGGTCTTAGATGAATGGTAATATTAGAGATGTGACCTCTCACAAGATGACCTAAAAATTTATTTTAGTCCTATGAAATTGTGTGGTAAGTATGTTGGCTATTGGTATCACTTTGCCCTTAGTTCCATCCATTTGGTTGACATTATTATTATTATTATTATTATTATTATTATTATTATTATTATTATTATTATTATTAGTACTAGTTATTATTGTTATATCTTGGCTATTGTTACTATTATTCTTGCCTTTCTTATTATTAGTTGTTGATATTTTTATGTTATATAAAATGGTTTTGATAAATACTTAGGTTATGATTAGATTTAGATGTCTATTATCTAATTTTATCTCCCCATTTTTAACATATTTATTATCACATAGATTTTGCACCCATTCTTGACGTTGTAGCTCATTGTGAAAAAATATATTGATATAATGGGAACACCTCCAAGCTATAAGACCTCATAAAATTGAGGTTAACCTTTAGATAAGGTCAGATTCTTTCACTAAACTTAGTTTAATTAATAAATTAACAATTTATAAAAAGATTGATTCATAAATGATCTTGATCCTAAACTAGGGTTTGACTAGGGAAAATAGTTTATGAATGAAAATTGAAAAAATGAAAATGGTGATTACACCAAATATATTATAGTGGATTTTATTTCTTTCTTGAATGAACAGAAAAAAAAAAAAAAATAGATTGAAATTTATAGGAGCATAAACTCATGCAAATGGGAAATCAAAGGCAATATTTGTTATTTTTTTCATAAAAGGGACAAAATTATTTTATTTTAATCAAACAATATTCTAAAAGGGTATAAAATACCAAAAATTAAATTTCATGACTAAAATAATAATTATACTATATAAAAATATTCAAATAACTTTGAATACACAGGGATTTCTTAGATAAGAATGCAAATCCTCAATTATTTCTCATTCTGGAGGTTACAACATGTAGAAAGATTACTCAATGAAGAATAATAATTTTAGTATTAAAAATATAAGATGGGCAATGCCATATTTGCTATATTTATACAAGATATCTCATAAATGAGATGTTAATAAAAACTCCAATGCCTAGTATAGGAACATCCAAATATGAAAACTCCATGAAGATAGGAATAATATATAGTTGTTATTACATCTTTGGCATAGTGAAAAAGTTGAGAAAATGATCATGCAATACTTGGGTGTGATATTCAGTTGGCAAAGGCATGGATGGAACTTGAGAAAAATTCATGTAACACCCTTTGTCTCCTTATGTAGATGTAATGACTCTTCATGCAAATGGGGTGCCAAAGTTAAAATCTTTTTAGAAGAAAAGATAACTTAAGTTAATTTTTTGCAAAACCCTAAACTATAATTTCTAAGTGATACTTTTATAGCATTCAAGTCATACCACTTTGTCAAAACTAGAGTTGCATTTTTCAATATGTGTTTTTACAACTTAAACAATTAGAACTTATCAAAATGAAACATGTAATTTGCAAGTGTAAATTTTAAAATTTCCAACATGTCAAAATAGAAAGTGTAAAATACACATGGATTTTTTTAAAAAGAGCTATAAAAAATATAGATGAAATTTACAAGATATGTTTTTACAACTTTATAATATTTTTATAATAATGAAAATACAATATATGAGAATGATTTTAATAGAAATAATTAGTCTATTTCAAAAAATTCTTCTTACTCTTTATATTTTTTATCCTATAATTTATGAAAATATGCATCAAAATCCTTGAAGATCTATTGGATTTTCTCTTCATCTAGGTCAAAAGAGTAGAGGTTGGTGATCTCACAATCTACTACTATATGAAAAGTTTGCTCCTCAACGTTATATATTCCTGAATATGTTTACCCATCTGATCCAACATGTTATGATACTTGATGTAGTAGTGGATAGAGCTCAAGGTAAAGATGGTATCTCATGTAGATTCCTTTTTTATTACTTCTTATAATTTAATCTAAACCTCTTTTATTGAAAGGAGTTGATCTTCATAATTTATTTACTGACATGATAATTTATTTAACAAATATTCCATGTTATATATAATTTTAGTAAGCCTTATCATGGATAACAATGGCCTCATGGGTAACATCTGTAAGCATTTTTTATTCTAAATTCACTATATATATCTAATTCCTCTTGATCTCCATCATTTTTCAATATGTTTTTTACAAAGAAGATGTCTATGTCAAGTGAGTCCATAGCTATCAATTTGGGATAGAAAAGATTCAAGATTTCTATATCTCCCTCATATTTGCTAACCAATTATCTCAAGGTGACCCTTCTCTCTCTTAAAACTGTATAGTGGTCCATTATTATATCAATAATTTTATTACCTTTAGAGATTATCTCTTATAACCACTGTTTAGTAGTCCACATGATAATAATTTTTATCACTGCATCAAGTGTTGCCTAGTATATGATTCAAGTGACTCATTATGTTAGTTTAGGTTATGTTGATGGATTAGTGGCCTTTATGAATTTACTAAATGTAGTTTTAAGTTGTTCAACAGTTTTTTTTCATTTCATCCTTAGTGACCTTGTCACTATCCATTTTCTCAAAGAGGGAGTTGATGGATTAATATCATGTTTCAAACCCTCCCTAATAGGATGTCCAAGGTGAACCTTTGATAATTGATATTCCCTCACCACTAGATATTTTTCTATTTATTTGGTTGGGGGATTAAAAGCTCTACATACCTTTCCCCTATAGAGTCACACAAAATGCTTGAAAAGGTCTGGGGAGTATCCTTGGATTTATTGCATGTATTTGAAAGACCAAAATCTAATGTATTTGGGGACACAATTTGCTTGTGTTTCTTCCTAACCATTTGTGCTAACCAACTAAGTGTAGCATCCTACTATGTAGACACTATCACTTGAGAATATACAACTAAAAATGTTGTACTAATAGGCATGGTGATAAGTGTTGAATATTGTATTGATACTACCACTGATTGATCATTAGATGTCTTTGTAATTTATTCCTCATCTGTAGGCTAAAGGTACACATTTGCATTAATGACTTACTCCTCACCTATTTCCATTAAATGGGTTGGGGTTACTATGGAAGTGAAAGAGGTAGAGGTAATGGGAACAAATGTGTCAACTGGTGGTGTATAATATGAAAGTGATATTAGTGGTGGAGTTGACATAGGGATTCAAAAATTGGGGATTGGTGGAAGTGTGGAGGATAAAGCATCAAATTATTCAATAAAATTGGTAGGGCCACTTATGGGTGGTAAAGTAGGGAAGACATAAAGGGATGAAGATGGAGCATTATATATCTCATGAGGTGGGATGGCTAATGAAATCAAAGTTATAATGACTGAATCCATGGACATATAATGTTCGATAGTGTTATTGATAACTAAAGATGGAATGAGGGAATTGTAAATGAAATGGAAGAAACTATGGACCCTGAGTGTGCACTTGAATTATTTACACTATTTTTGATTGACTTATTACTATTGTTATGATGGTGGGAATGGAGAGTAGAGTAACTTTGGGTGAACATGGAGTGGTAATAGGAGGAAGAGGTGTTAGAGCTACAAGAATAAGAGAAATAATTAAGGGATGAATTATAGAGATATGAGTTGTCATTATGACTGAGATAATATTGAAGTTATGGATGCTTGAACTAAATCTATGTCCTTAGATGAAACAATGATTAGTTGGTCTACTACTACTCCCTCTTTGCTTGATTTCCCCTTCTTGGACTTATATTTCTTCCTTTTCTTATGGGAGATCTCTGGCATGTCTAATTGCTTTGTTACTAAACTATTGGGACCCTCTAATAATGGTGTAATTATTTACTCCTTGTGTTTTAGTTGTTTTTTTGTGATACTTACTATATTCTTGGTCACTTAGACCCATTTATTCATGAGTCAATTGAGTGTTTTGTTGATCACATGGGTAGTTATATCTATAAGAGACAAAGATTCAATAACAAACCACCTCACTATTGGAAGGAGTTGAGTAATGATCTATTTATAGTAGATCTTATCTACCTGGTACTCATCATCCACCAAGTCCATAGAGACTAGTGCTAAATCAAAAGATTTGACCTTATTCAAAGTCATTCTGGAGTGGTCCCTTAATCTAACTTCCTCCTTATCATCTAAATCTTTCAAAAAATATTCAATGTATAGGACATGGGAATATGTAGATATTCTTAATGTGTTGGTGATGTTACCATGAACACCATAGTATGTTCTTTCATCCAAATCCCTTAGGGTCATATGTGTAATTTTCTCATTGGTAAACTTAGATTGTGCTAAAGAGGGGCATGTGTATCTACCTATACTATTCAAAAAATGAATTCACAAATTGTGTTTATTAGATAATAGCTTGTGATTTTATAAAAAAATTCTCCCTATCTCAATCAATACCCATTTATCACTAAAATATATTAAAAGAATGTAAGGGTAGCCATAAATCTACATACCTTGATAGAGGAGTAGGTGGGGAATTGAATGAAGTAAGAACCCCACTTGGTGATTTTTGTAGTAACTATATCAGAGAATATCTTTCTCTCTATTTCCTTATCAAATATTATTATGATGTAATAAAAACATAAACCATTCACTCTTCTAAAGTGTTGTCTACAAGTCTCTAAAGTGATGTCAGGGTAATAGTTATATTTGCCTCACTAGGTATAATGTTGAGGCCTAAGAAAGCTCTTCCTTTGGCCAATATATATACAAGGTAGATAGTCATGTAAAATTTACCTATAGTTTTTACCTCAATAAATATCTTATGGAGGGAGTCACTAATGAGTTGGGCCCAGTGGATGTATTATTTATTCTCATAGGTAACCCATATTTACTAATATATCCACTCCTACAAACTCTTTGCATCATGACGACCATTGATCCTATGTAATAATATTATTATGTCTCCAACCTCATCCTTGAAATCAACTCTTGCCAATTTCTTTGGCAATCTTGTAGAGGTAGCCTTAGGGATTCTCAGCCATTGCTAGTTCATCACTCTCTGAAATCCAAGATTGTTATCTTGAAAGATATTTTTGGATGTTTTTGGAGTTATATCTAGAAAACACTCAAACTATGGTATCGTAAACACTAAATCATTGAAATATAGGTCCAAATTTAGAATCCTTTTCCTATTTTCGTTAAGCACCTCATTATTTTTAGCATTGTTGATACCTAAAACATTCATTCTCAGTGATAATTTTCATTTAGGATGTTTTATAGACATGGGACTGAAATTGTGATATGTGAAGTGACTTCGAATATTTTAGAAACTAGATATTTGAATTAATTAGGGGAGGAAAGGGGAAGAAGTAAATGCAAATAAAACTAAAATATAAATATCTAAGGTAATACACTATAATTCTCAATGTATCTATTTATAATATTGCATAAACTAGCTTGAATATATAAAACATTATAGATAATTTTAAAGATCATATTCATGATTTAAATATTGAAATATAAAAAAATTCAACACTATAGAAGAAGAGAACAAAAACAATAGACAATAATTGATTCCATAAAATTTGACATAGAACATCACATCCTTTTTATTGTTGGGTGGAAAACAAAATATAAAAGGCCCAAAGGCGTAGTTAAACTATCTAACCTTCTCTTTAGGGGTACCTACTAAGATTTTGAAATGAATGACAATAATCACTACTATTTATATTAAAAATTGTAGATATTATAATATTTATTCTCTTATAATAGATATTAAAACAATTTCTATCATGTAACTCCCAGCTCTTTACAAAAGAAAGAATTCCCCAATATATAGGCACGATGGCCTCATTAGTAAATGACACCTAGAACCTGACACTTGCATTCACGATGAGGCCATTATAAATAAATAGGGGAGCTTCATCTCATGAGTTTAGATGGACTTAAAATCTTATATATGATACAAATTTGATACCTCATGATTCCCATAATGCTTAGAATAAGCATTGTAGAGATGCATGTCTCCCTCCCAACTACCTCTATAATTGTTATTGGAAATGGATCTAATTTTACTTAGCCAATGGTACAACTTGAAGCTCTAACAAAAATAAACCTACTTTAGATAATCATCATGATGCCACATGGAAGGTTCACTTCATTTTAGTTATACTTGCATAATGGGCCCTACCTATTATTTGATTACTGAATGTTGTAATTTAAAACTTTGAAAAGAGAATCTTTCACTCTTGAGAAGCATTGTGATGCCATGTGGTGAGATGGTACTACTCCTAGGGAAGTTGAGAACTCTTTTGTAAATAATGAGTGTGGGGGTGCCATATGGCACCAATAAAAGTAGCGAAGACTTAACCAAAACTAAAAAATGGGAACTTGGGAAAGAGGAGGCCAATACTAATCTTCCCAACTCACCAAACACATTAACTAAAAAACTAACTACACAATATCTTCAAAATATGGATTTTATCCATAATTCCTGATGACTTGTAGGGGAATCCACTTGCAGATGGAAGAACCCAAAATTTATAGTTTCACAGACTAGTCAAAGTAAAATTACAAAAAGTGAGGTTTGCAAAAATTATAACCTCTTAAGCTCTACCTTCAAAGGCATTCACTCTTCCTTTATATACTGAGTCTTCTTTATCAAAGCCTTGAAGTCTCTATCTAGATCAATTATCTCCTTAAAGGAGATGTTTTTAAGACCTTATACAACCACCCACATCTAAAATTCAAGATGGGCAAGAGATTGTAAAAGGGTCTCCATTTTTGAGATGTTTGGTTCTTCACATAGAGTTGAAAAAATGGCCTAGTCATTTTTCTTTAAAACTAGTATTTATTTTATCTTGTCCTCTTAAAGGACCATGTTATCTATGAGGAATCAGGATGGAAAACTTAATTGGACTAGCTATTCAATGTGTCCCCTCATGTTTTATACCACTTACTCTAAGGCATTAAAAAATGCCTTGTATATTGATTTAGCTTTGCTACAACTTAAGAACTCATTAACCTTGATCATCACTTGCCTTTTATCAGCTACCCCTACTACTTAGCGCATCCTATCTATTGTGCTATACATAATCTAGACTAATACCTATGAATCTTAGACCTTGGGGGATATGAAGGTGAGGAGTTGATATATAGATGTGCTCACTAGTGTACTTAATTGCTATAATCTTGTAATGAACCAAAACATTGGCTTCAAGTTTGAGACCGCATTCATTATCGTCTCCTATTATGAAACATATAATTATTAGATCATTGGAAAGATGTCTATGGTTTAGGAGTATGTGGTGAGGTCATTATTTAACTATTAGATTTATTTATCCTTAGCTTGGGAATCTTGTTGAATCTAATACTTCATCTATTTCTACATTCTCATATAGTTAAATAAACTCTTATGGGTCTATGAAAGCTCTATTTCCTTTTCCCATAGATTTTTCTCTATAGCCTACTTTTCCATATTTAGGCCATCTACTTTAGCTTTCATCTCTACTACTTGGATTTAAAGTTGGGCCTTTTGGTTAGCTTCCAATTGGAAGCTATCGGATATGATGTGGCTCTTTAGGTCAAACTCATCTTTGTGGGTTCCATATCTTTGGCCTTGGCCTCTACATTTAGGTGGTCGATGGTGGATTTAACTCTTATGAGTTCATACTCCTTTTGCTCTAGTCAACAACCTACCTTGAGGTAGTCCATTGTCACAGACTTCTAGGTCTCTTCCATTAGTTCAACCCTATCATGTGGCCTGGCCTCACTAAAGTTATGGATGATGGCATGGATTAACTAATCCCCTAGCTGCATATATTCTTGGGGCTTAATAATTATTGGGATTATGTGTAATCATCAGATATTATTGTGTAGGGTAAAAAATGACCATGTGTGTGGTGTTGTTGAGGCCTTGGCCACTTTTCATCTTCTCTTTTCTACCTAGGCTTCTCAATATTTCCTCATAGTCTCTAGCTAATGATGTAACTACTCTTATGATTGAATTAATTCCCGCATGAAGGGGGATACCTATAGAAATCCAAAAGGAATGATCACTTACTATTATAAAGTACCAAATGTTATTCCCTTAGGGATAAGTGGGTGAATGGTTGATGTGGAAGGTGATAAAGGTATGCA
Organism: Torreya grandis; assembly: GCA_037957365.1. Classification (NCBI taxonomy): domain Eukaryota; kingdom Viridiplantae; phylum Streptophyta; class Pinopsida; order Cupressales; family Taxaceae; genus Torreya; species Torreya grandis. Next base: position 1,165,003 of record JARHVA010005227.1, on the reverse strand, counting down.
AATATAGAGAGGGGTAGTGGGAAATTTCACCATGATGGATGTAGTTATGGTAGATGAAGGAAAAGGGATGAAAAGCAATATAAAAATGGTGACTAGTTAAGGAGTGTAAAATGGCATAAACATGGTAGAAATAGTAAAAGCTAAAGATAAGGAAATGAATGAAGAATAAGTGTAAAGGAGAGGGTGAGGAAAAACACTTTTTCTATTTGGGATTAGGAGGATGGATGGAAACTTGTGCTTTAGAGCTAGATTGAGATGACCCTGATTTGGGTTTGCCTGGACTGGCCTAATCCTACTATTAGGGAGATAAATATAGGGTAGGAGGCTATGATGTAGGACTCTAAATCATATAAAGTTCATCCTCATTACTTGAGGGTGTTATCCTCTTCTTTTTCTATCAAAATATCTTCTTCTACCTAAGAAGCTTCATCATGGTGCTCACCCTATATGTATTCAATCTAATTGTTAGACTTTAGATCCTCAAAATTGATTTCCCTTTGGAAAATTTCCTACCTATAATTCCAATGGGCTTCCATGTTTTCCTTTCTCCATCCCCTATGAATAAGCTACACTCTTAAACCCTTGGTCATGAGCTTCATGGGATCATAATCTTGAACTAGTTTATAGAAAGACTCCTAAGATTAGTGGGTGTCTAATGGGATCTTTGATAGATTGACATAGTGTTTGATGCCATATTCTGTCTTTGACTTCCACTCCTTGAAGTATGATTAAGGATCATTAATGAATGGGGTGGAAATCTTAAGAGATTTTAGGTGGCCACTTGGGTCATAATTCTACTAATCATTAATTTGATCCAAGTCAAGCTCTACCAATTTGAACCTGAGTAGATCATCCTATGAACTCTTCATAATTGTAATGTCCCATCTTGAAAAGGGGACATCATATAGGTCCCTCTTATTTTAGCACATGCCATACACTAAATCTAGCACATCAAGCTAATAGGCCAACTCCAAGGCCAAGGTTATATTTGTGAACATGCGTAAGAGCCAAAATGGTTCCTCTTTAAATATATGGACCCTAATAAATGTAAATTAGGCTCAAAAGAGCTAGTCACATGGAATTTTATATCTATTGAGCCATGCTTTCTAAGGGTCTATCATTTAGAAGGTAATGGATTTTTGAATAAGGTTGATTAGGACCAAAGATAGGAAACACTTTGAAAACTCATGATAATTTTGTGTGGCTGAAAGGATATGGGTCCATGTAGAGATGGGGATCACCATATAAGGATATGTTCCCATTTCATTCAAATAGATGGTAAAGTACACTAAAAATAACCTAGTTCTCTTGTAAAAGATTATGTGGAGAAGGAAGGAAGAATATTAAAAGGTATTTTGGGCCAAAAAAGTTACTAGTTGATTGTGAATGAAATTAATAATGGTGTTTGTAATGTCGATTTTGTAGGAATTCTCCATAATCACCATATTCAATTGGAAGACCACACATAACTAGAAAACATGGACATTGGTGTCCAAGTCCATTTTGAAAATGAACCCTAGCATACATAGGGCATATTTTATATCTTTTACCGCAAATATTAAGAGAATAATGGGAAAATGCAACATTTCTATGTAATTGCTATGGAGATTTGAGTTTAGGAACTTTAGTTTATGAACATGAGTGTCCCTTTAATTATTCAAACTCTCTATATCATAGAAATATACACTAGGGTTATTAAAAGTCTAAATCTATCCATGAATCCTCACCCAAAGCCATAAAATATTGGATGTTTGAACCCAGGGAGAGATCTCTATGTCACCCATTAGTTTCTTATTTCATATGTAATAAAACCTTTCCAAGATGAAGTCTTATGTGATGTGGTTAATCTAGATGTTTATGATGTAATCCTTGGTTATCCATTCATGTATGACTAATATGGAATCTATGAATCATGAACCCAAAGAATTACCCTCACTATTACAATATTGTACTATAGGGTACCAAAGGTACCACTTCCCACATGTCTCCCTAATTAGTGCCAAGAAATGTAAGACATTGGTGGAGAAGACAAAGTAATTCATTCTCATGGTGGAAAACCATAGAGATTTAAGAAGTTTGTTGTTGCAATCTTGAGTACACAATCAACAAAACAATAGAAGTACATGGGACGAATAATGGGAGAATATGATGACTTATTCAAGTCACCCATGGGAGTTCCACTTCACTACCAAGTAAAACATTCTATCAATTTGATCCTAGGATCACCTTTGCCTAATAGTCTTATGTATTGTATATTAGTTTTAGAGAATGATGAGATAAAAAAGTAGATTCAGGAATTGATTCAAAAGGGTCACATCAAGCCAAGATCTTCACCCTATGGTAGCCCAATTATCCTGACACCAAAGAAAGATGGAATATGGAGGCTTTGCATTGACTATCAAGCCTTGAATAAAATCACTGTGAAGAATCACTACCCCTTCCCTAGGATTTATAACCTACTAGACTAACTCAATGGTGTGAAGTTATTCACAAAAATTGATGTCAAATATGGCTATCACCGAATCCCCATTGATCTCATCATTGTTTGAAAGACTGCATTCAAATCCAAGGAGGGGATCTTTGAATGGTTGGTTATGACATTTGGCTTGACTAACACACTTAAAATCTTCATGAGGATGATGGATGACATCTTATGACCCTTTAAAAACTCATTCATGGTTTTCTATCTAGATGACATACTCATCTATAGTAGAATATGGGAAGCACATTTTAGTAGGATAGCTGGGCACTTTGGTGTAGAGAAGACATTGGTAGTTCTTCAAAAAACTTCTATTAGCCCCATATGTAGAAGGATGTTGAAATATACCTCAAATATTTCACCCCATATGTGATAGCCAAGCTAAAACATTAGAAGCAAAGATTTTACATGCCATTCCTAGAACTAAATAGGCATTAGGAATCTATCTCAATAGATTTTCTCTTATGTTTGCCCACTTCAAGACATGGCAAGGACTATATTTTTGTTGTAGTTGATCATTTTTCAAAAATGGCTATCATGATTACTTGTAAGAAAAGTATATCTATTGAAGAAATTGTCTAACTATATTTTAGTCATGTATGACTCCATTTTGGTATCCCCATGTCCATTATCTCAGATAGAGATAGTAGGTTCCTAAGCATCTTCTAGTCCACTCTATGGAAGATGATGAAGTCCATAGACTTCCATCCATAAATTGATGGTTAGATAGAAGTGGTGAACCACCTAATTATTCACATGATTTTGATGTATCACTCTAAACATATATGCACATGGGATGAGGGGCTTATTTTCATATAACATGGATACAATCAGGCCCTACACAACTCGATCAAGCATATTCCATTTCAAGTATGTTTCATGTTCCAACCCATGGCACCAATTGATATATCAATTCCATTCTCCACCATAGAATACACTCTTCATGGGATATTTGAGGTAATAAAATCAACAAAATTCATTGACCAAATGCAACACATCTAGCAATAGGTTAATGACATTTTGGAGAAGATGAATTTGAAGTATAATCAATACCATGATAAACATAGGATTACACACCATTTTTTTGTGTGTGACAAGGTTTATTTGTGGGTTTAAAAGGAATTACTTGTAGGCCCACACAAAAATTTTGGCCTTTGTGATAGGGTCCCTACACCATCACTAGAAAAGTTGGAGAAAATGCTTATGAGTTAAACCTACCAGCCTACCTTGGTTTACATCTAATATTCAATGTGGAGCTCCTCAAACCATATGATCCACCTCTGTTGGAAACTTCAATCATATTATAATAATTGGACATTGATGAGCTTGATTTGTAAAGTTTTGCTTCAATAGAGGAGGATCAGATTGTGGACACTTGGATGAAGACAATAAGAGGACACTCTATTCCACTTTCTTGGGTGGTCAAAATGGGCCAACTTAGCCACCAATGTGAGTGGCTCATAGAGAATAAAATTAAGACAAACAAGCACACCTAATGATGAATATTGATGAAATGGGGAGCATTACTTCTCAATGAGGGAGGAATGATCTGGACAATAATTTAGGAGATAAATTGGGTAATGGTTCTACCCTAATTGATGATGGAACTTTTGAGAGCCATAAATTTTGCACCATATCTCCAATTGACTCCCTATTTGAACCTTTGTAAATCTAAGAATGAGGAGAACATGGTGATATGGCATGTATCTTTTCTTGGTGGGTTTTAACCCTCAAAAACCCAATGGAAGTACCTCAAATTTAAATTTTAGTAGTATAGTCTAAAAATAGTAAGTTTTTAAAAATAGTAATTCCTTGAATTTTGTATTGTTGTGAATCATGGAAGTCAAACTAATTAATATCCATCAATATTGATGACCTTTCACATCCTCCTCCTTCCTTATAAATGTGTATAAATGAATATGTAACCCAAAAAGGAAATTAGACATCTCTTCCCAGAAATAAGTATATGTTTGCATTCGCAATCTTGAGTAATAAAACATCTCTTCTTAGAGAAATCATTGTTATTATGTTATTTTTGTGTTTCTTGAAATATCATTTCAATCAAAACTTCTAAGTTTTAGATCAAAAACTCTCCATATCATATAAATATACACTAGGGTTGTTAGGGATTCAGAGCATCTCCTTCATTGCATCAACACTAATCTTGACATTTAGGTGGTGACCTTCAATAACGCCACTATTGGAATTGTATCTATATGCTCATAGAGAAATAATCTATAGGCATAGGTGCATGAGAGACACCATATATTGAGCTAGGGTATAGCTCTATATTCTAAATCCAAATGACTCAAATTTATTGTTTTAAACTTTGGTAAACATGAATGCATGCACACCCTCCCTTAATCTCTTCATATTCTCTATCAATTTAGGATCAAAGATCCCATCTACATAGTCAAGGACTAGTTTGGGATCCTTAAAATGTCCCTTGTAAACAATCTTCATGTTTGGTATGGTGGGCTTTGGTTATGTAGGGGCAAAAGCATATGATTTACTCCCTGTGAATTATAGGAGAAGCTCTTTATGACCACATGATCTATGAGATTTGATTTCTAAGACATCCACCACTAGATGAGGATCCATAGGGTTACACATTTTAAATTTTATAAATAATCCTATCTAAACCTTGTGAAGACACGGTTATTAGCTTTTTCTCATAATTACACACACAATTCTTTGCTAAAGACTCTATATTGATCTCTATGCTCTAAAAAACACTTATGGCATTTAAATGTTTTATTCAATTAGGAGAGGGGTATTTATAAAATAACACTAATAGTGAAATCACCATCCAAAATTTTTAAATTTTATGGCCATAAATGAGAAGGGTGGCATGCATTCTTGAGGAAACTCACCTGAAAGATTTATGATAATCCTTATAGGGGATCATGCAATATGGGGCACTTGAATATTAATTGTAGGGGTAGTGGGGTATATAACCATCTATTATAGAGGATTAAAAAATTAGGAGGGGAAAGGCATGAACACTTGGTGATAGGAAAACAACTTATGCCAATGACACTTATTTCTAAAGGGAAACAACAACAAAAAGGGAAACTAATTTACTATGTACAAGGTGAAACTGATAAATTAGTTAAAGTGATTCAAGAAGTTTTCATTAATTTAAATATCTAGGGAATTTCATTCTTCATACACCAACTCAAATGCATTGACCTACCTATTATCGATGATGTGAAAGGGTTCTCTCCATAGGGAAGCAAACTTTATATGTTGGCCCAAGCTTGTGGCCCTTTTATCATTTTTTAGAACCATGTCTCCCAGCTTAAAACCTAGGTTAGATGCCATCTTATCAAACCATATCTTAACTACCTACTATCAACTCATCTTAACATCATTATCTTTTTCTCTTGATTTTTGAAGAATATGCAATCTACTAACCTAACCTTTATTGCTTTGTTTTCTACTATTTTGATAGCTTTCAATAGTTGTAAAGTGGGAATCTCCATCAAAATGGGCATGACCACTTCTTTCCCATATAATAATTAATATAAGGATGTTTTTAAAGTCTGATTATGAGTGATTTGATTAAACCATAGAGTTTTTTTTATATTCATATGCCACTCCCTCAGTTAGCACCCATCTTCTTGATTAACCTTATGAGGTTCTTGTTGGTCAATTTGGCCAACCTATTCACATGTGGATAGTATTTAGATGAAGTACTAAGGAAAAATCCATTCTTGAGCATGAATTATAACATATTTTATGTAATGAAAGCCTTTGAATTATCAAAAATTATTTTTTAAAGAGAGACAAACCTTGTTACTAGTTCTTCCAGGAAGTTAAGGATCACATTTTTAGTTGCTTCTTTTAAAGGAGATACTTTGGTCCATCTTGTGAATTAGTTTGTGGTCATTAGTATCCATTTATAGAATATTTTAGAAATGGTATTGATCATATCAATTAAATATATGCCCCAATTCATGAAAGGCTCATCATTCACAATTGAATTTAGTGGCGTGGTTGAATTCTTTCGCTTACCTATGGAAAATTGGCATTGCTGACAATTTTTTACCACTTGATATCAATATGAAAACATGGTCAACCAATAATATCCAACATGAATGATTTTATTTTTGGTTATTTTTCTCAAAAATATCTACCTAGAGGGGTAAAATGCATATATTTTAGGATCTTATTGGCTTGGTGGTTATCAACACATCAGAGTAGTTCCCCATCAAAGTTCCTTTTGAATAAGACTCCTTAGAGTAGTGAATAACTAGATTTTTACAACCTATAGAATATAATTTTATGTGTGGGGAGTGTTATAGATCTATATTTCACCCTATATAGAGGTAGGAGTGGCTAGGTCCTACTTCCAAACCTAACTCATCATGGGACCGACCCCAAGTTAAGGGTATCATATAATGAGGTCAAACCTCTAGGATTTTTAATAAGGATAGCTCCTCTATTGCATCATATTAGCTCATTACCACTAATGAAACCTATTAATGACCAAGAAAAATGGGAGATAGAGAGACAAATAGGAAATGGAAAACTATTCTAACAAAAATGATATACCTAAACTATGGGTTAATCCACCTTGCTTGATTCCTTAAACACTAATGAAATAAGCACACGACTAAATACAAGATTCCAAATATTTTTCATACATTAGTGTTTCATGAAAAGGTTCAAAAAATGATAAAATTTGAAGGAAATGATGGAGAGGTCTAGAAAAAGACACTAACCAATCTTAGTATCCACATGTGGGCTTCAATCAAGAGATGTAGAACACTAAACATGACCTACATAACAAGATGAACTAGTAATTAGGTGAGATCATAATTTGAAAACTGAGAAAAATCTACCACATATTAAAATCTAACATGTACACACTATACCAAAATAATGAAATTTAAAATAGTCTTGTAGTCATATCAAGAGGTTACAAGCTCCTTCTTTGCAAAGTTTGGTCATGCCCAAGAGAGGGAGTAAGGAAAATATAGAATGGATCCATTTTTGTCTCAAAAGCCTCTATATATAAAAGAAAGAGAGAAAGAGAGATGGCAATAATGCATTGGATAATGGATAAAATATCATCATGATCAATAAGTGAGGTGGAAGCTCATGATTATGTTCTATATGTATGTCTTTATTAACAAATAGACCTCCTTTTGTCCCACTAGTCCCTAAGTTCCTCTCATTGGTTGAGAATATCCTACTAGATACAAGGGTGTTTTCCATGATGACTAAGTCTATATAAGTAGAATAAATCTCCCTTAATTTATTCTCCCACTACTAGTTCACCATCTATGTCTACTTGATCTACTCATGAGGATTAAGACCTTGAATCTTGAAACTGATAGGGCCATGCCATGAATGGTAGTTTGTACCTACTTTGTTGATGATGGATCCATGTGGATATATGAAACAATTTTTAATTAACCACATATCTACTCTATTTACATGTTTGTATCATAGGTCCCACCTATAGATGCAAAACTAATCTAAGGTCATTGGTTTTCCCATAGTCATCCATATTAATACAAACCTATATACCATAGTCTCTTTTAGACTCCCATTAAGTATAAAAACACCCATCAGTATTTTTAGGAGCTAAGATATCACCATACCCAAGTCCTTACTTAGAAATGGATAACATAGCCACAACAATAAACCATCCAAGCCATAAAAATGTCAAACTAGAGGTCCATATTAAGGTCAAATGGTGGTCTTTAATATTTTCTTATACCTAACTACATCATATTAACCACTGTATGGAATTTGAATAAGCTTTAATGTTGTCAATATGACCCAACAAACCTTTCTTACCTTGGTAAAAAATGGCTTCTCAACCTTCATCAAAAACCCTAGGCTTTCCTTTGTTCTAATTAGCCATCAAAATCAAACTCATCCTATTGACATATTGACTCATCTTCCTCCATCAAGTTAAAATTGTATGAATTCCCACATGTCATTGATCCTCTACTAGTTGAACATTTTTTTTACACTTATCATGCATGTATTTTATCATGAGATTTGATGATCCCTTTGACCTCCACTCACCATTAGATCTGAATGTATGATGTAATGTGGATCATTAGATCAACTGGGACCCATTTATTTAAAAGCCAATGGTTAGTTTATGGAGCTTAAAATTGATGTCTTACAAACTATATTTGAAATCATAAAAAATGTATTTGATGTCTTGTAGACCATTAATTTTAATTATAGATAAATTTTAGTAGTGTCTTTACTTTGATGTTAGTGTAAATATCTTATGTTGTAAGTCCAAATTTTAAGACTTATAATTTGAAGCACAAAATTCATTGAGGCACCAAATTTTTAAGAGATGTTCTTGAGGCCAAAATTAATGAACCCATTTAATACACTAGTCTTAGGAGCTTTATAAGTGTGTCTAAAAAATTCTTAAGTTGATTGGTCCATTCATTCCCACATGATGTCTTGATGATAGTATAATTAATTTGGCTAAGTGTGGGAAACTTGGTGAAATATGACTAAGGAGCCAAATATGAACATGCATAACTTATACCATACTTTGGTGGATGTTTATAAAGTTAATGTGTGTCAACTAGGGACCAATATGAACAAACCCATATGTTTGATTCTACCTGATTAGTCCACATGTGTAAATTATTATGTCAATAAAGTACCTACTCAAAATTTCTACCACTAGATCCAAGATGTCCATATGAACACAAAGAATAACCAGATGAATTATATGCATTTACATACATATTCAAAGTAATCTCAACATCTCATAGGATCTCTATAACACTTTAGACCTATTATAAAGCCTTTTGATCCATTGATTTATCAAACCATGTAAGAGCTTCATATGTGGGGAAAAATTGGCCAACATACTTGGAGACTCATAGGGGTTGCATGCATATCTATGTAAAAAATCTAGACCATGTGCCTAGTCTAGTCCATTGGGCATGGAGCCTCTACTTGGATCCAACATATTAAACTAGATTTGAAACTAGTTTCCAATCCTATGCTAACCTTTCTTGAAATAAAATAGGGACTAAAATGAGAAAAAAATAATATAGAGTGCTCATTCACTTAATAAAAGGAAACTAACCTATTGAACAAAATAGGGACAATAAAAACAAGTGCTAGTAACATCACTAAGAGGAATTTGAATAAAGCTAATCTAATACATACAACCAAAAAATATGTTTACCTTTCCTCCTAGATCAAAATGAAATTTTGACAATCATTTTACCTCATGAGATGAGGTATTAAAAGAGGCTTGAATATTATTGAACCTTGGTCTTGATTCCTCCTTCTTATTCATTATATTTTCCAACTTCATTGGCATGATGATTAGTAAGAACTAGGTAGCTCTAAATAGGTCACTTATGTGCATCCAAATAGTCTCAATTTCTTTATATGGCTCTTCAACTATAACCTCCAATGGTGGTTTAACAAGACATACCTCTTTTATTTCCATGGTGTCCTCAATAAGATTTGGATTCTTCTTGGTTTCAATTTCTTTAGGCTCATTAAGGAGCTATGCAGATTTTTTCCAACCTTGGTCATTGTCTTTCATGAGAAATTATTTGTCCACCTTCTCAATAACTTGACCCTAAACTTAAAAAAGATCTTCAAGCTCTTGAAAAAGATTCATCTACAGCTTCCCATCATCTATGACCACTACTCCTTTAGTCTTCTCTTCTTGATGCATGAGGTCATCAATCTAATTTTTTTCTTACTTTAAAGCATTAATGAAATCTTTAAATGAATATTTAATCTATTACACTATTTTATCATCAAGATATACTATCTTAATCTCTTCAATTTCACTCATGAAATCATATCAAAACTAATACCAATGGTCATATTCTTGAGGAATGTCCTCTACCTTAGTAATGGTTCTATGTGAGTTATCCTCATGGCTACCTTCCAAAGAAAGATGAGCATGTACTCAATCTATATCAGCTACAACAAGATCATGAGAAAACTCTCGATCTTGGACAATTGATATGTGATTAATAGGTTATTAAGAAACAACATTTTTATGCATGCTTGAGACTTATTCTAATTGGATCTCATCTCCAACTTGTACTTGATCTTACAACTCATCCTTCTTGACATCATGGAAGACCTAGACATACTTTTTCTTTCCAAGTGGTGTTCTAATAATGATATCCTCTTCTAACTCTAATATTCCATCATTATCAGTTATAATTTCAATATGGATTTCATCACTTACCTCTTCAAGGAGTGGCATAGGATATTCTTGGGATGACTCCAATAGAGATGAGACATATAGAACAACTCCTTGGTCTAACTATTTATCTTTGATAGCAATGTCCTCCTCCTTTGCCATATTAATCTGGATGGATTTTCAAAATGGAAATGACTTAGATTATTGAGGGAGGGATGGGAGTTGAGTAACTCTAGATTTTACTGACTACATGATTTGGTTCCAAGATGGGAAGGATAGAGTTTCTCCTTTACCCTTTTGATTTTATCTCTCCTCCTCTTTCCTTGTCTTTAACTCCATATCTTTTATTTGTTTATCAATATTCTCTTAGAATATCTTCTCTTTAAGGTGGTTAGTGGCCTCATGAAAATAAGGAAAACAAGGAGACTCTTGAATAGAGATGAGAGAGGTTTTCATAGGTTTAGATCTTACTTTATCTTGGGCTCTCAAATCTATATCTACCTTACTTTTCCCAATCGATAACTTCACCACTTGATTATAGCTTTGAACCTTAAAGGAATTAATAAGGGGTTCTTAAGAAAGTATGGAAAATTGGACCCTAATATTAGGTTCTTACACAACCATCTCCTTCTTTATTTGACAACTCTCTTGCATATATATCTATAAAGGAAAGGTTTGAGGAATATATGGAGAAATTGGTATAATCAAAAGGGCACTTGGAATGGTCTCTCGAGAAGGGATGGGTGGCATATAAGAAGGCTAAGGTGGTGTATATTAAGTCACATAAGGTTGTAAAGGATAGACCCATTATTAATTAATGCCTTTTAGTTTATCCTTAATGCTTTGAATGTAACCATCTATATCGATCATCTCACTTGTGAGATTATTCCAATTTATTCTCTCAATAAGTGTCCATTCTCTTTTTCTTTTTTGAAATGACTCCCTCACATGATGAATAAGGTGAGTAGGGACATATTAGCCATAAAAAATTTATGAGAATAATTATAATTCATGTTTGTCGAGTGTTATTAAATTTTGCCTAGGTATTGGTATGGATAACTCATGATAGGGTTGATGAGGAGTAGTATTATGATGGGATTGCTATTCATATGGAGGATTAGGGAAATATTATTACATATATGACTAAAATAGTTCCTCATGTTGATAGTGAGGATCATGAGGAAGGTAAGAGATAATCCTTTGATAGTAAGGAACATGAGAAATTTGATAGGGTTCCTCATAGCTTTGACAAAAATCTTGGTAGGGTTGATTAGGCTCATATAGATCATGAGGATCATATTGGGGCTACGGATCAAGAGGTGGATAATAGGGATATTCACCATATATATTCATATTGACCTCATATGTCAAATGAGATGAGAAAAAATGAATAAAAATTTAATAAGACATACCACATTTGATCAACCAAAATCTTTGATTTAGAGTCACCATTGGTGCCAGTTTGCTTGCTTCCAAAAGCTAATAAAAGGAAAGACACACCAAGATCTTCCCACTCTTTTTGACCTTTATCCTATTGGGTGTGTTAATACTATTTTTTATCTATATTTCACCCTTGGTAGATTAAATAGTGTTCAAGTTCTACTTCCAAACCTATCTCAACATGGGATTGACCCCAGGCTATGGGTATCTTATAGTGGGGTCAAAAAACTATGATTTTTAATGAGGCTAGCTCCTCTAAAGCATCATATTATCTCATTCACACTAGTAAATCCTAATAATGACTTAGGAAAAGGAGAGAGAGAGAGAGAGAGAGAGAGAGAGAGAGAGAGAGAGAGAGAGAGAGAGAGAGAGAGAGAGAGAGAGAGAGAGAGAGAGAGAGAGAGAGAGAGAGAGAGAGAGAAACCTAAGCTAATGATGGTGATACACCTAATTTATGGGTTGATCCACCCTACTTGACTCTTTCAACATGAATGAAACAAGTAAAAGACTAAATATAGGATTCTAAATATTTTTCATACATCAGTGTTTCATGAAGAGGTTAAAAATATGATCTAAGCTAAGGTAAATGATGGATAATTTTAGAGAAAGACACTAATTAGTCATGGTATCCACATGCAAGCTTTAATCAATAGATGTAAACCAATAAACATGACCCGCATAACATGATGAACTAATAAATAGGTGAGATCATAATTTGACAAGGGATAAACCTCTGCCACATATTAAAATATAACATGTTCACACTATACTAGAATAATGAAATTTAAAATAGTATTGCATTCATCTCAAGAGGTTACAAGATCCATATTGGTAGAGTTTGGTCATGCCCAAGAGAGGGAGTATATAAAATACAAAGAGAATCCATTTTTTAGCTCAAAAGCTTCTATATATAGTATATAAAGAAGAAGAAGAAGATGGATGGGAAAAATTCATTAGAAAATGGAGAAAATATCATAATAATAAATAATTGAGGTGGAAACTCATTTATTACCGTATATATATATATATATATATATATATATATATATATATATATATATGTCTTGAGAAAAAAATAGAACTCCTTTTGTCCTATTAGTCCCTGAGTTCCTTTCATTAGATGAGAGTGTCTAACTAGAGACAAGGGTTTGTTCCATGATGAATAAATATATTTGATAAAAATAAATCCCCTTTAACTGATTCTCTCACTACCAGTTCATGACTTAAGTCCACTTGATGTGCTCATGATGATCAAAACCTCAAATCTTAAAACTGATAGGGCCATGTCATTGACAATGATTTGTACCTTCTTTATAAATGATAAAGTGACATGGATAGATGAAAAACTTTTTAATTAAAAACATATCCAATCCATTTCCATGTTTGGATCATAATTCCCACCTATAGATAGAAAAACAATCTAAGGTTATTGATTTTCCCATAGTTATCCATTTAATGACGACCTCTAAACTATAGTCTCTTTTGGACTCCCATTAGGTCTAGAAAGACCCATTAGTCTTTGTAGGAGCAAAGAGTTCACAATACCCAAGTAATTATTTAGAAATGGTGAACATAGACACAAGAATGAAACTTTCATTCCATAAAAATGTGAAACCATAGGTTCATATTATTCTTAAATGGTGGTTATTTATATTTGCTTATATGACTATATCATATTGACTGCTCCATGTAAATTAAATGAGCTTCAATGGAATTGGGATGAACTTAAAAAACCTTGTTTCCCTTTGTTAAAAATGGCTTCTCAACCTTAATCAAAAACCTTGGGTGCACCTTTATTCGAATTGGTCATCAAAATCTGACTTGGCCTATTGACATATTGACTCATCTTACTCCATTGATTTCAACTTGTACAAATGCCTGTGAGTCATTAATCCTCTACTAGTTTAATGTGTTATTGATTTTATCTTGAGATTTTTAGGCCAGTTTCACCTCTACTCATCATTATATCTAAATGTATGATGTAACATAGACCATTACATCAACTAGGACCCCTTTTTTTGAAATCCAATGGTTAGTTTATGAAGCTTAAAATTTATGTCCTACAGACCATATTTGTTATCCAATAGAATGTGTTTGACATCCCATTAATCATAAATTTAAGAAAGATAGGTTTTTTCAACGTTTTTATTTTGACATTAGTGTGAACATTGTATGTTTTAGGTCTAACTTTTAAGACTTATAACTTGAAGTGCAAAAGTCACGAAGGCACCAAATTTTTAGGAGATGTTATTGATGCCAAAAGGAATGAATACATTTGATCCATTGGTCTTCAGATATTTCTAAGTGTGTATAAAAAATTATAAAATTTATTTTTCCATTCATTCTGATATGACATCTTAATGATGGTCTAGTTCATTTGGAGAAGTATGGGAAACTTAGCAAAATATGACTAAGGAACCAGCTTTGAACATGCATAAATTCTATCACACTTTTGAAGATGATCAAAAACTTAACATCTAGAAAATAGGGACTAAGAAAAATAAATTGATATGATTGATTTTCCCTAACTAATCCACATGTGGAAATTATGACATCAACAAAGTGCCTACTCAAAATTTCTACCACTAGACCAAAGATGTCTAGATGAATGCAATGAAGAACCAGATGAATGTTATACACTTCCATACTTATTCTAAGCACTATAAACATTCTGTAGGGTCTCTATTATACTTTATTCCTACCCCAAATACTTTTTATATATGACATTATAAAACCATACAAGAGATTCATAAATGGACCAAAATTGGCCAATAGGGAGATTGTCAAGATATCAACCATTTTGCATAAAGCAAGTTCTATCAGTAACCCAAAACCTAATAGTTTCATATTGACTCACTAAAACTATTTTTGTTATATCTTTCTCATCTATTTTAGAGTCTTTGTATTTGTCCAAAAACTCATAAAGTCCTCTCCCTTAGATCACCTTGGTCGATTTGACTTCAACATCATATTCTAAGATCGTAGTGATATAATAGACTATTTTCTTGATGATTTATCCCTCCACAATGTATTCTCTAATGATATAATGTGCCACATATATCATTATATTTATCCCCACCATTATATATCTAATTTTTTTGAGGCCTTTAAAGATGGGGAAAGTGTACTTCTCAACAAAATTATACTTAATCTCATATCGATGTAAGGTTGTTGAATATAATGCAATAGGATGATTTCCTTTTCCTTCATATTTTTTCTAAGTTAACATGACTACAAAGCTATGTTCACTCCCATAAACATACATGAAAAAATATTTGGAGAAGTTAGAATTGACTAGCATGGGAGTGGAAAATATTACTTCCTTAATCTTGTTAAATGACAATCTTCCTTTAATGGTCCATTTAAAAGCTTGCTTTTTTGTTCAATATTGATGTAATTAGCCTTACTAGCCCCATGAAGTTAGATATAAATGAACTAAAGAAGTTAATCTTCCCTAGGAAATATTAGACTCCTTTATTATTAACTTGTAAGGTTAAGCCCCTGATGACCTTCACTTTATCCAGAGTAATAGAGATGCCTTCTTTGGATACCATGTATCCTAGTAGAATTCCTGGCAAGATGTCAAAGACACATTTTTGGGGTTTAAGGGATACACTAAACTCTTAGCACTTTTTAAAAATATTATCTAAATGATCAAAATGATCTTAATTTTTATTGGAGAACACTACCAGATTATCTAGATAGATGAGGATGATTTTGTTAATTAGTCCCTTAAAAGCTATATCTATGGCCCACTAAAATTTAGTTCTTTCATTAGAGAGGACAAAAGGAATTTTTTCATATGTGAAGGTTCCCCACTTTGTATTGAAACTTGTTTTATGTTGATCTTCCTCCTTCACCCATATGGGTTATAACCCTAGAAGCTATCAAGCAAAGAGAACATTTCTATACCTAATAATTTTTAGAGGATATGTTTCATTAAAAGAAGTGGATAATGATCTTTTAAAGAATTTTTTTTCATGTCTTTAAAGTCTAATCATAACCTAATTTATTCATTCTTATTCCTTACTATAACTAGGTTAGATACCCAAGTTGAATGCTTGATTGGGTATATAATCTTTGAATCCATTAATTTCCTTAATTTTTGAGCCATGAGAGACTTAATTTTTGGATTTACCAACCTTTTCTTTTGGACAGGCTTGGTTCCTTTGACTAGATATATATTGTGTTATATCACTTTGTGGTCTTACCCTTTTAGGTCATCATAGGTCTAGGCCATAACCCCTTCATAATTTTTGTATAAGGATACAAGGTGATCCTTATCATTTTAGGAAATTTCTTTCCCCACTTTTAATTTTCTTCCATTTCCTACATGAAGATCAAAGTAGTCACATTTATTTGTGATAAAATTTTATTTTTCATTCCTTGCATCATCAGAGTGAAATGGATTTTCTAAAGTGATTATTCCCTTTGGGAGTTTATTAGACTTCAATTATATGATTTGTGTTTTATTTCTAATTAAATAAATTGGTCTAAGTAAAGTGAATAATTAAATAATATGTAATAATTAAGATACTAATTTGTGTAAACATATTTTTATTTTTAACTTTTCTAAAAATAGTAATAAATAAGAGAAATCTAACTTAACTTATTTTAGATGATCTAAACTGAGATAGGGTCTAATACTAGAGGAGTAAGACTAGGAAACTATCAAAAACTAGATCCTAAGGTTCATTTCTAGATTGGATAGGAGTGTTAAAAGTGAGATACCCTACTTTCTAACACTATAGTCCTTTTCTAGAATTATTATCCAAGTGGTATAAGATTTTTAGGTTTTATTCGATAGGCTTGTGTTACCCTATCAGCGAAATATTGAAGCTTAGAAGCCTACAAAGCTCTATGTTCATCTATTTTAAATATTTAAAATCCCTAGGAGATATTTGTGCTTTAAATTGACTGGAAACATGGAAAAGATAGATAAGGGGTTAGTGTGTAAAGGATACATTGGATTCACTTTACACCCCATGTGTGGGCATAGTGCTTACATACCAATACTCTGAGGAGGGATCAAGATAATATATTTCTCCAATTTAATTTCTTGGTGTAATTATGTATGATAAATGCAAGTAGATGCAAAAATAGTTGTACTTTATATTTTTAGGGACTTGTGTAAAGGTTTTAAATAAGATTGAAATGATCTTGGAAGGTTGTATGCAAAGAATAGGGAAGAGCATTTGAGTGTACTTAATTTTATTCTTGTTTCTCTCTTATAAATAAGTGTTAACCCTTGTAAATGGACTTTGAATGGAATTTTATAAGGGATTAGATTATCATGGGTTAAATAAATTCATGTTAGTTTGATAAATAAAAGGATAAGGATCTGATTATTAGGACCAATTTTGCACTTGGACAACAACACCAAAAGCAAGACACCCTAGGTTTTAGTGTTCCTATCCAAGTTTTGTGTTGTTTTCTAGAGGGAATGAGACCTATAGGGATGTATCTAGGCATAAATTAGCTACTTTTGTCTATAATGATTTATTTTAAAAGGTTGTGGATGACTAGGAATCAGTGAATAAATAACCTAGAAGGGTTGGGTAAGTAAGTAGGAAGACCTATGGATTGAGTGTCATTATCCATGCTTAAGTCATCTAATTTTGAATTTTGTATTACTAAATTTGATGCCCCATTATTTTAGTGATGTTTAAAGTGAAATACTAGGATAAGGGAAAATAAAAAGCATACCTAAACTTACCTATAAGGGAGAAGGTCATGAATCTATGTGATGTTAGATGTATATAGAGAAAACACACTATGAAATGTGAATCTACAATGAAAACATTAAATTAGATCAATTATTACTAGTACACTTTATATAAAATAAGAATGTACAAAAGCTTAGTAAGATAAATGAACAAATACACCTCACCAGGTAAGTGAACTAACACAAAACTTGTTGTGATGCTAGATTGTGTTAGATGATGTTTGGTATGTGTTGAATCAAGAGTAATATCATGAATGGAGTTGAGTGCTCAATTCCATAGAAGGTGGCTCAAGAATATAAAGGCTGGCCCTTTGGATCCATCATTGCCCCACGAAGTGAAGCTATGAAGTGATACTACTATATAATAGATGGCATATGAGATAGATCATGGAGTGCATGGATGTTTTGAAAATTTGACAATGTGGAATGGATAGTTGAATTTATACTATAATCTAGGCCATTCTTGGCCATTTAAAAAGATGGAGTTTAGGTTTGTATGAAAGCCACTTCAAAAATAGTGTACTAGGCTTATATAAAAGCCAACTTAGGAACTCAGGTACTCAAAAAGTTAAACTTGTATGAAAGGTTAACTTGAAAGTGATGCCAACCACCTATAGATGGATTACAACATGTAACTATTGAGAATGCCTAGATAATAAATTAAACTTAGAAATAAAAGAAGACCAATGTGTCATGTGCATTTCCCCTAATCATTGGTGTCTAGAACATGGATTATGATCTAGAATTTATAGCAACTACCTAATCTGAAACTAAAAGTGAGAACCATCATGCTATGCATTATAACCCCCTATATCTAAATTCTCTAAGAAAACTATATTAAAATACTAATTTTCAGTAATTTAGATGTGCAAAAATTATACCTGAACTATATTTTTTGCCAATTTTAGAAAACTTGAGTGTTTTTTACCTAGATAAGAGTACTAAAATGAGGACACCCTTATGTTTGGTGCTACTATTAATTTTTTACACTATTATCTTGTGCTAAAACTAGTTATTGATTTAGAACTATCATTATTTTTTCTCTATTCTGACTGGTTTGACCTCTAGATTCTAAACTAGGTGATTTGAATGCTACTATTTCAATGGTTAGGAGATTTATTCTCTATGACAAAAACCCTATTTGTTACCCCCTCTTCTATGGGTAGGAATGATGAACTTGTAATGACTACCCTCAGAAGAAAGATTCCTACAAGTGTGTTATGTTACATAGATACATGATATAGCAATGAAAATTGATAAGATATTTCTAGATATAACAATGTTTGTATTGATTGATTGTTAGATCAATAGGGGTATGCATAGATAGATATAAAAATATAAATTCATTTTCAAAGTACTAAATTGGAAATAGAAATGTTAGTTGTTAATTATTAGCTAGAGGAATGGAGCGTGATGTCCATCATGGCATCCAAGAAAGCAAGGGAAATACATGATGTGGATAATGGCATTACAAACATTGAGAAACAAACAAGAAATAAAGAAAATAAGCATGACGCAAGAAACATACTAGGATGACCAAGGGGCCATGTAAACAAGGGACATGGGCACATGTCACTCAAACTAGAAATAAAGCATAGAAGGCATGTTCAAATGCCACATATAAATACAAGTGAAATTAAAAAATTTGGCACATGGACCATAGGTACATGGAAGAGGAAAAAAAAGAGGACATTGGACAATATTCTAAGGCACAAATAAGAGACAATCAAGAATTGGAAATGCAATCACACAAGATACACTAAGCAAAAGGATAAAGCATGTAATAATTGGAATGGTAGAATCACATCTATATAATCAAAGAAAGAGTGAAATTATTCAAGACATGTTTAATACAAGACTAGGTATATGCTAAGAGATACACAAGTGTTATATACTAATGAAATTTTAATATATTAATCTATGTAATCTAGTAAGTTTGTACATTAGTATGATAACTCAGAGTGTGTAGTGTAGGATTGACATAAATTGTATAATGTTGTCATGTAAAATATGCCCCCTAGTGGATATTCATAATGATGTGTGTCTCGAATGTAGAAGTAAGAATTTCCCCTTAATGAGTAGAATAAATTAATCAAGTAGCTAGATGTCACTACACACACTCAAAAAAGATCAAGTGAAGAATGGTAATATAGATAAATCAACATATAATAGCATGAAATATAAAATGTAAGTCTTAGCATGATAGTAGTAATGTAAAACATGGATGATGCATACAATTGAAATGTTTTTATTATTTTGACATATTTGAATGTTTTTATAGTTTTGAAATGTTATAATATTTTTGTATTTTGGAGTTTTAAACTATGTACAATAAATCATAATAAACTATGTATAAGTAAGGCTAAGAAGAGATGATACTAATTGATGAGTCTGATAAGAGACTCCATATCATGTTATCCTAGATCAAGGACTGGAATCATGCATGATCATGAAGCATGATGAAAATGCTAAGACTATGGCTCTAAAAGCTATATATGTTGTAAATATTCTAAAATTTTTAAATTATAAATTGACTATGGGGTCCCTCTATAACTATAATAAGTGGATGCAATTGTAGGGATCTTAGGGACGCATCTAGAAGTAGGAGATGATATTTAAACATGTGTTTGATGTATAGATGCATGATATCTTAATGAAACTACTTTGGGTGTGAATACTCTAGCTAGAATCTATCTATAATCTTGAAACTATGTTTTCTCTAAAGGAGGCATCTATGGAAGTGTATGAACTCTCTGTGCTGGTGATGAAGGGCTTGACTATGGCTGAATTTGCACTAGAGGAAGAACTGTAATAGGTGGAGTTGAAAGTGGATCATAAGGGGTGTTAACCTGAGTGATAAAGCTATAACCATAGGTGTAATCAACCTACTTATCTGCATAAACTTGGGTGATATCATGTACCTCATGATATACTATAGGCATAGAGCTAGTAGTAAATATAGGATGAAATATATATGAACCAAGTTTGAAGAGAGGAGGGATAGATATAACCACTAGTGTTTTCTTGTGTCTAGTAGTGATAGGGACATACTTAAAATTAGCCAAAGAGTTTGATACATCTAAGTAGAAACCATGTATATAAATATGATTGTAAAGATCATTCTACATGATAAATATAAAACAAGGGATAGAGAGCATGGAATTATGCAATGATGTATAGAAAACTTTGACTTGAATCATGACATTTATAATATGTTTTACAAGATGGTCTTGACAATTTTTCCTTATGAGAGAGAGAAAGCATGTAATAGAGAGCATGAAATTTTACATGAATTACTTTAGAACTTTGATATATGATATGACGTTTATAATGTGTTTAGCATGATAAACTTGAAAAAAAAATCACATGAGAGATAAAGTGCAAAGAGTTGAGAGCATGGATCTGTGCATGAATGTATGAGAAACTTTGGCATGAGCTATGACATTTATAATATGTTTATCATGATAAGATTTAAAATTATTCTATATGAGAGAGAGAGAGAGAGAGAGAGAGAGAGAGAGAGAGAGAGAGAGAGAGAGAGAGAGAGAGAGAGAGAGAGAGAGTATGCAAAGAGAATATTGAAAGCTTGTGTATTTTTAGAAATGAATTTTTTAATATCATCCCTTATAATGAAATATAAGCATGAAATGTAAAGGATGAATCTTTTTACTAACATATGATAGACTTCATCATTCATGTACATGGCAAGGCCCATTATGGTTTCCTTATTATTTACAAGAAATGTAAAAAAAGTCTGTAAATATATGAGCATCATTTTTGCAATTTGATTATGGATATAAGGTGATACCTTAAGATTTAAATAGGATCTAGTACATGTATCTAGGATTTTTTCAAAAATATGTTTGCAAAATACTATGAATTTTGGAAATTGAAATTGAATTTTTGACTTAACTATTCAAGAAAAAATTTAGAAATTTATGGGAAAGTGCTTGATTTAATAGGACCTAGTAGATGAAACTAGGGTTTTGAGAAAAATATTTTTTTCTCAAAAAATATGAATTTTTGAATTTTGAAGTGATATTCTAATTTTAATATGCAACTAAAAAATCAAAAAAATAATTGGAAAATTACTAGAAAATTATTAGGAACTAGTTGGTGCAACTATAGATTATTGAATGTATTTTTAAAATTCGTAAGATAGTTTTTAATTTTTGATAAGAATTAATAGAAAATTTGTATAAATTTTATTGAAAAATTTAAGAAAAATTAAAAAATATTTCTAAAATTATCAATATATTTTTCCTAGTGTTTGGAATGTGTTTGAATGCAAAAAGGACCTAGTATGTGTAAACAAGGGTTTTCACAAAATATATGATAATTTTGTAATTAATATTTAGATTTATAATTTTTAAATACAATAAAAATTAGGAAATTATGGAAAAAATAAAAAATAATTATCCCTAAGGTTTCTAGGGTTTTTCTGTGAAACTCAAAGTAAGTTGGGTTCACCAAATGTTTTATTATTTTTAGAATAATGGTGTTTTATTCCTAATTAAATAAAGAAGTCTGCGAAAAGTAAATTAGTATATAATTTAAAATAATTAAGCTACTAATTTATGTAAAAAGATTTATATTTTTGCCTTTTCTAAATATAGTAATAAATAAGATAAATCTAACTTACCTTATTCTGAATGATCCATACTGAGATAGGGTATGATATTGGAGGAGAAGGACTAGGAAATTATCAAAAACTAGATCTTGAGGTTTGTTTCTAGATTGGATAGGAGAACCAAAAGTGGGAAACCCTACTATCTAATATTATAGTCCTTTTTGGCACTATTGTCTAGGTGGTCTGAGCTCTCTAGGTTATGTTTGGTAGGCTTGTGTTACCCTGTTAGTGAAATATCAAAGCCTAGAAGCCTACAAAGCTCACTATACATATTTTTTAAATATTAAAAATCCATAGGAGATATTTATGATTGAACTTGAATGGAAACATAGAAAATATAGAGAAGGTTTTAGTGTGTAAAGGATACATTGGATGCACTTCACACCCCATGTGTGGACATGCTACCTACATAATAATACTCCAAGGAGGGATCAAGATAATGTAGTTATCCCATTGAATTAATTTGTGAAATTGTATGTGATAAATGTAAATAGATGAAAAACTTGATGTACTTCTAATGGCAAGAGCCTAGTGCAAATATTTTGAATAAACTTGAAATGATCTTCGAAGGTTATAGAGGATTGAATTATCATGGGTTAAATGAATTTATGTTAGGATAATAATGAAAAAGATAGGGATCTAAAAGAATTTTATCATTATGACCAATTTTTCAGTTGGACAAAAACATCAAAATCAAGACACCCTAGGTTTTAGTGCTCTTAGCCAAGTTGGGAATTATTGTCTAGAGGGAATAATATATAGGGGGATGGATTTGGGCCTAAAAGAACTACCCATGTCTATAAATATTTAGTTTAAAATATTATGGATGATTGGGAATCATTGAAGGAATATCTTAGAAGGGTTGTGTAAGCAAGTAGGAAGACCTATGGATTAGGTGTCATTAGCCATGATTAAGTCATCCAATTTTGCATTTTATATGACTAAAATTTAATCTCCATAGGATTCTTTAATTTTTTGATGCAACTACTTTGCAAACTCACAGGACTAATGGAAAAACATGACAATTTAGGAATCACTCTCAAATACCTACCACTTTTGATCATTATCTAGGATAGGAGGTATAATAATCACTCACACCCCTCATTCGTTGGTCAATAAATTAGTTACCAGATCAAATTGGGAATTAATTACTACCATTTTGTCACCTCTGCATTCAAAAACCTAAGAACTATTTTAATATTAAATGCTTCTAGTACCTCAATTTAATATCATATTCAATGGTGGTAAGACCTCATATAAGTATTCCTTATGATTGTAACTCCTCTTAATTTCCTTACTACTAGTTCAAAATCTACAAACACCTTTAACTTATTCACACCCATGCACTCAATAAGATTTAGGTCATGGATTAGGGCCTCATATTCAACTTCTTTATTTGTGTAGACAAATTGGAAGTATAAATCCCTAAGGGCCTATTTTTGATATGGAGACACTAATCGCATATCAACTCAAAATCTAGTTTTGCATTTTGCACCATCAAAATGGAAAGTCCAAAAATTGGACCCATTGTCAAGTTCCTTGCCCCAATTATCCATTTTCTTCATGACTTTGGGGATGGTCTAATCTTCATCATAGATTACATAAGTCCTGAGGATGGTGGAATCAAAGTTTGTGAATGGATAATTATCACTGAATTCATTAATGAGGACTTCTTGCTTTGGGCTCTTGTTGTTTTCCACTCTTTCTTCTTTGAGAATTTCTATGTAATATATCTCTTTCTTAGAGAAAGACGTGTGTGTTGCTTAAAAATTCATCATAGCATCATCGGCTATGTAATCTAAATGAAATAGCTCAAACAACACCTTCAATTTTGAGTTGTATTTTGTCCTTAGGATTAAGTGAGACCAATCCAGAGATAAGTACCCACTTATATTGGTTGTGAAATCTCTTGACAATCATAACCCAAAGACTAGTAGAATATTTGTTTCCATGACTTCTTGGGATATTGTAATATTAGGACAAGAATACAAAGTTATGGGAAGATCCTTGATAACACCTATGGTATAGACCTTCCTTCTCATCTAATTACATTTATGTAAAGGTTTATATTAAAGTTGTAGTGCACCAATAATACTTTTAGGCATTGCTATGGTGTTGGCACCAGAATTAATCATAAAATTGTGAAATAACTTATTCCCAAAATGAAGGTAAAATAAAATGGGGTGGGTTTTGTTTTACTTACCCCTACTTTAGATTTGATGAATGTGGATGGAACATGGGGTTTCACATTCCTATTGGCTTTTCTTTCCTTGGTTTATCTTAGCTCCATAGGTGAGTTACCTCATGTGGGATTTTCTTAGTCTTTTAATGCCTCTCATATTAGAGACTTTTGCTTAGGGATAGATATGGAATCCTAGAGAGAAACATTAGTTGGGGCCTTCTTTAATTGATCCACCACATTTAATGATACTTGAGGTTAGAATTTAGGGTCCTTTGTCTCATTTTCTGTTATTTCACTCTACTTTTCATATGTTAGGGGTGATGGTTAGGGTCCTATATTTTTCTTAAAATTCACTTTAGGTCTTGTGAAATCATCTTGGACTTTGATTAGTTTCTTCTTTGATTGAGTATAGTGTTCTGATTGGACTTGTAGGGTTTTCAACATAGGGGTCTCATCTACATAAATGACATTTTCATCTTCCACCCAAGATAAAATCGCATGTTTTGAGGCTATTTCCTCTTATTTCTCCAAGGGCATTCCTTGAATTTGATCCATTAAGACAACATTTTTAATTCTTGGGGACTAGTATCTATAAAGAGCTAAATCAGGTGTGTTCCCTTATCTTCATTTCTTGACAACTTTTTATAGTAGATTACCTCTTAGGAAATTTTAGGGTTTATGTGTGTCATTACATGAAATCACCATGAATTTGAGTCATATACCAAGTTTTTTTAGCCAGTGATCAATTGTCTATTTGATTTTTGCCAGATTATTTTCAAAATATTAAGAACTGGGATAATTTGATTTGTAGGTTATACCTAATGATTTGTCCTCTACCCTCCTTGGTATTGGTTATGCTGATATGACACTTTTTCACTTTGGTAATTTTGGAAAGGGGTCCTTGATGGCATAATTTAATACCTCTTGAAGTTTATGATCTTGTTTGATAATGTATACAAGATGTTCTTCATGGTGTTCATCTCTAAAGCTACTGTGGATGAATTAGATGTGCTCATTTGAGTAGGTGGATATACATACATAGAAAAAGATGTTTATAAGGTTTGTGGGACTTCCTCCTCTAGTTGTATTGATAGTTTTGGGAACATAGGAATTGATGGTCATGGGGGGAGTTTCCCATGATATATAAGTTTTCTCTCCACTTTGACAACTAATTCATAAGCATCTAGTAGTGTCTAGCCTCTAAGAGATTGAATCATAATAGCTATGCTTGAGTTGAATGAATTAATGTAAAATATGATGGCCATACCCATAGGTGGTTGAGCCATTACCAAGATTATTTTCCATGTCTTATCAAACTTGGTATTAAAATTGATGATAATTCCTTATGGGGCTCTTTTAATAGTGATTAACTACTATAGGAGATATGGCTGGTCTCCTTTCCCATTGAATCAGTCAAATAACTTATTTCACAATTCATATTAGGTGTTGATGGAGTTGGGTGGTAAGGATTGATACCATTCAATGGATCATCCTTTGAAATAAGTGGTTAGTAGCCTTAAGTCTATGTTTTACTCTATGATATGATGCATAATATAAACATTAGCAACATCTTGAATATGTTCTGATACACTCTTAAAATCATCCCTTATGAATTTAGGTAGTGCCTTCAAGGCATAAATAAGAATAGCATACCATGTAGACAAAACTATAAGAGGGATGAGTGGGATACCATTGTTCCATACTACAAAGTTCCTTAGTAGTCCTTAGATTGCCATATACTATGATTGTTATGTTATGCAAGACCTTGTGGTTATTTGATGAGTTACAACCACCAAAGGTGGTAGTAATAAGCTTGGACTATATGTTATTAGTGACCTTGTGATGGGCTTATGGATCATAAACACTGACTTCTAATCAGGTGATTGCAGGTAGTGTTGTCCAAGTAACAATGCTAGAAAAGAGAATTATTGATACCTAAAACTTTCATTCTTAGTGAGCAATTTCCTATGGGAAGATTTATAGACGTGGGATTTAAATTATGATCTATGAAGTGATCTCTAGGATTTTAGAAGCCAACTTTTTGAATTAATTATGGGAGGAAAAGGGGAAGAATGAAATACAAATAAAATTAAAATAGAACTATCTAAGATGATGTGTCATAATTCTTAATGTATATATTCTTATTATTGCATAAAATATATTGAACCTCTAAAACATTATAAATGATTTAAAAGAGTATATGCATGATTTAAATCCTATAATATAAATAAAATCTAACACTATAGAAGTAGAGAATAGAAAAAATAGACAATAATTGATTCCATACAATTTGACATACAAAATCACATCCTCTTCATTGTTGGGAAGAGAATAAAATACAAAAGGCCTAAACATGTAGTATAAATTATTTAATCCTTCCCAGGAGGGGTTCCTACTAAAGTCTTCAAATGAAAGAAAATAACTATTTTTATTTCTATTACAATGGTTGTTCTTTGATAATAGTCATCCAAATAATTTCTATTATCTAATTGTTATCCCCTTACAAAAGAAAGAATTCCCTAATATAGACACAATGGCCTCATAAGGAAACAACACTTAGAACTTGAAACTTGCATTCATGATGAAGCCATTGTAACTAAAAGGGGAGATTTAAATCATGATTATAGATGGTCTTAAAATCCTATATATGATACAACTTTGATAAATCATGATTCCTATGATGATTAGAAGAAGCACTATAGTGATGCATGTCTCCCTCCAAAATAACTCTAGATTTTTTGTTGGAAATGGGACCCACTTCCATTGGATAATAACATAAATCAAAGCTATGACAAAAATAAGCCTACCTTGGATAATCATTGTGATGCCACATGGAAGGCTCACTTATTTTTAGTTATAAATACATAATGGGCCCTACTTATTATTTCATCAACCAATGGTACAAAATTCTAAAAAAGAACCCTTCACTCTCAAGGAGAACTATAACACCATTTGGTGAGATCAATCTAATCCTAGGGAAGTTGTGAATTATTTTGTAAATAATGATCATAGGGGTACCATGTGGCACTAGTGGAAGGAACCAAGACATAGCCAAAAATTAAAAAAGGGGAATTCAAGAAAGAAGAGGTCGATACTAGTCTACCCAACTTTCCAAGCACATCCATGATGAAAATCTAACTACCCCAAATCTTAAAAATGTGGATTTGATACAAAAGAATCATAATGTTATGCTAGTGTAACTCCTAACTCAGGGTTTCACACCATCAAGGTAAAATATATTGCTTGGGGTAGTGCAGAGTTATAGATACTATGGATCTAGTCATTCTTGAATTTTATGTTTATCCTATTCCAAAAGTCACCTAGGTTAATGTGACCTAGGTATATGTCATAATCTCAATGGTATTGGATTCCAAATTGAGAGTTACATTAGATCTTTTTGACTTGAACTTTATCTCTTTCCTAGACATGGATTCTAGAGATATTATTGATTGAAAACTAACTACAAAGTTGGTGGGATTTGTAGGTGCTAGAAGTAAGTAATAAATCCAATGAAATTTGGAGTTTCTCTGTATAAGTGAAAATTTCATGGGAATGTGTGGCTTCAAAATTAGGTTGAAATATCCAATGGAGATTCGAAGTTTAAATTATAGGTCAAATCTTTGACAAAACTAGGAGGTGTTCTAAATAATAAGAATGTCCATGGAATTATATATTGTAGTTTGCAAGTGAAAAATATATGGAACTTGGAGTTGTTTGAAGTAATGGGAAATCCAGTGAAGATGAGAGGTGTAATTTTTAGGTTGAAAGTGTATAAAGATTTGGAGGAATATTTCAAAATAATACTCATGATTGGTTATGTCAATACACGTTGGTATATTCACCTAGTTATTTGAAATTTGGCAAAACCCTATAGTTTTAATATGGATTTTGGGAAAGATGCTGAGTCTTAGAGAACATGACCTCATAGGAAGATATATAATAGATCCTAAAATACTATAACAAGAAACCCTAAATCACTAAACATCTAAGTAAGCAATGATAACCCTAGATTCTGCAATCAAAAGTTTTGAAAGAATGAAAATAACTCAAACAATTTCAATGTATAGAAAAGATTTCAAAAAATGAAAGGAGGTGGAAACAAGGTACAGTACAAGGATCAATGGAGGTGTAGCATTGGTTGCAAAGTATCATGTTGCATGAGGTCATATGTTTTAGGGTCGAAGGCATCATGTGGCTCAAGGTCACTATTAGAGCTCCAAGTCAAATTTACAAATAAAAAATAGATAAAATAAACCCCTAATTTAATTTATATAGATTAAAATTCCCTATAATAAATGCATTCATGGTGGTAGTTGGTATAATTTCAAAGTCTTTAAATAATTTTTCATTTTTGAAAATTTCATGTTGACCTCTAGATATCATGAGCAAAGATAGGTTGACCTCTTCAAAAATGGGAAGGTATAACTCCAAGAACAATTTGAAATTTTGTGAAATTTTAAATTACAATTGAAGTTCTAAATTCCATGAGCTAGGTTGTTGGCAGGAAGAGGAACATGGATTGGAATTTGGAAAATTTAAAAATTTCAAATAATTCTCTAAGTTCCAAATTTTGGATAAAGTGTTTTATGGGAAGTGGAAATTTACATACAATTTACAATTCTTGAAATTGTAATTTGTAGTTCGAGTTCCAATTTTCATGGGGTACTTAGTTTGTGGGAACTAGAAATCCTCTTCTAATTTGAAATTTTTCAAATTTCAAATTGCAAGTGGGTTTTCATTTTCTATCAACTAGTGTGTTATGGGATCTACAGGTCTAGCTGCAATTTGCAATTTTGTAAATTACAAATTGTAGTCAGATCTCCACATTTTACTAGCTAATATATTGTGGGATCTAGATCTCGATAAACAATTTGCAATTTTTTAAAATAAAAATTGTAGGTAGAGTTCTATATTATGTAGGCTTAATAAAATGGATGTTTTGGTTCAATTCAAGAATTTTTTTCCAAAAAATTAGGTGGTCTCCCTTAGGGTAATTGATTTTTTTATATTTTTGGGTAAAAAATATCAACATTTTTGGTGATCTCTATGGGATGATTGCCTATTAATCAGTTTATTTTTAGTATTATTTTAGTTCATTGGGCATGGAGTCATTTTAATCTTAACACACTTTAACTAGTGAAGAACAAAATTGGGATTTGCTAATAAAAGAATAAAATAGAACAAACTAAGGAAATGAAAACTCCTAATGAGTTAACTTGTGTGAAAGAACTTATTTTGGAAAGAAAACTAACCCTATTATATACAAAATTTTATTATTATTTTGGAATGAATTCCAACCTTAAAATAAAGCTTTGAGGTATATACAATTGACTAGGATATGAAATTCTAATCCATCAAGTTTAGATAGTTGGAATGCATTAGCTCTTTTTTACTGAGTTATAATGTATGTACCACTCCATATTACATTAAACTTGTTGTGCTTGTTTGGTTTATCCTTATCTACATCCTATTTGAGAACCATGTATCCTTCATTAAATCTTCTATTAGATGCCTTTTTATAAAAATTACTCTTTATTTGATCCTAATTTGTTTCTTGATATTTAATTGATTAGTTCATGATTTTTTATAATTCCATGAGTTTAGCTAATCTTATTATCATTTCATCATTATCAATCAACTCCAATTGGTGATTGAGATCTAGAGATGGTAACTAAATTGATATTAGGACTCAATATTCCATGTCATATACCAACATTAATGGTTATTTATCAATGGCTCTCTTAGGAGTGATCCTATCAGCCCATAGTGTTGATTTCAACTTTGTGTGCCATGTCCTTTACCTATCCTCCATTATTATTTTGATAGTTTATATGAGTTTATTAATGGTAGACTTGGATAATACATTACCCTATAGGTAATAATGTAATAATTTTAATAATTACTCAATTATACATTATTATTTATATCCCATTCACTCACTTGAGTTCCTAAAAAAGCTTTGACATTGTTTGAGATAATGGTGTGGGGAACACCAAACCTTGAGACTATGCCATCCATAAATTCCAGAATAGATTCATCCATGACATATTTATTTAAATTGATTTAGTCCATATTGTGTATTATACATTACTTTGGGGACCCATTTGTGGCCTAAATTTGATGGTGTATTGATCATACCAATGAAATACAATACCCATTGAGCAAACAATTCATTTGCTCAAATTGGTTTGAGGGGGAAAGCTACTAGTCTTTGTTTATCTATGAAGTAAGCACACTTATTATAGTTTGTTACCCACTAGTGGGCATATTTTAATAATTCAAGGTGATAATATCCCCCTCTCATTATTTTTATGAGCATGGTTCTTGTAAATAAATGTCCTCTTGATAAGCCATTATGGAATTATTTGAGCACCTTGGGGACTTGATTGTGATTGATAAATCTTAGCATGACTCCATTCATAAATTTTCTAAAAAATATTCCATGAAAAATAACATAAGGGATGGATTGTATTTTAAAATAATTTTTTTAAGACTGTTGAAAGTCATAAAGGTACTCACTAGTCTATAAGAAAATGGTCATGTCACAGGTCTAGCTATTGAAAAGAGGTGGAATGGTTGTCTAAGGTACATTTTGATCATATACTATTTTAGATACTACTTCGATAGTCATGAGATCAAAAGAAAATTATACACATAATCCCTTCCCTTTCATGATCTTTGTGATTTTGATGCCCACATAATATTCCATGACATTTTTATCCATCTTTCTCTTTTTTCATTTATCTCCTAGCTCAGTAAGAACTCTTTGACACTTTGGTGATTAAACATCAGATGAATTTTATTATTGGAGAACATATTCCTAATTTTTTTGAGATCTTTAATCATAACATATACTTGTTTCTCCATGAAACTTTAATTTTCTTTATAATCTTTCAAGGATTAACTAAAAATAGATATTGGTTATTCTAATTATTCTCTATTCTACTGAGTTAGAATAGTTGAGATGTTACCTTCCCCTCCAAAATCATAAAAAATGAAATATTTCTCATAGTTGGAGTTGACTAGGGTAGGATCCTGAGAAATAGCTTGCTTGATGGCTTTAAAGTTATCTTTTCCTTATTATGTCCAGTTGATAATGGTACCCTTCTTGAGCATGACAGTAAGGGGTTTGGCCATAGAGGAAAAATTTGAAACAAATACTATTACAAAGTTGATTTTTTCAAGAAATCTCTTTAATACCTTCTTATGGCTTGGTAGTTCTAATAAAATATACAACTATTTCTTTGTGGGTCTATTATAAGACCTTCCTTTGAAATAATGTGTCTTAGTAGTTTCCCTTCATGAACTATGAAAATGCACTTATTTAGATTGAGGGAAACCCCAAATTCTTTGCACCTTTCAAAAAATTTCCTAAGGAGATCTAGGCATGCATTAGAATACTTTGAATAAATAGTGATATGATCTAGGTATACCAGATCATCTCATTTATTAAATCCCTAAAATCCATATCCATGGCTCTCTAAAAGGTTACACCAACATTATTTAGATTGAATGCATCTTTTCAATACATATGTACCCCATTTTATGGTGAAAACAATAATAAACTACTTTGATTCTTTCAAAAGGATCTAGTCATACCTAGAATAATTGTCTAGAAGAGAAAACTTTATAGATCCTTATACCATTTTTAAAATTTTATCCACAAGGGGAAGGGGATAATGATCCTTTAGAGATGTTTTGTTTAGATCCCTAAAATAGACACAAATATTTATTTCACCATTATTATTTATTATAAGGACCAAATTACCAACCCAATATGACTGTTTAATACGGAAGATGGTGTTAGCCTCTATCAGTTTGGATAGATCAATTTTTATTAGGGGCTCTATTTTTGGATTAATCAATCTCTACTTCTAACAAGCTTGGTATTTAGATCAAGATCTATTATATGTTGGGCTAAGATAGGGGTAAACCATCTTAGACTATGATAAATCCAAGAAAATTTATCATTAAACTCTTGACACACCTCAATAAAATCTTGATTTTCATAATCAATACAAACTTTTCCTATCTTTAGTGATTTCTCTTTTGATATGACCATTGGCACACAGTGTTCTTCATTTACCAATATATTCTTCTTTTCACATTTTAGTTGATCATCTAATTTAAATATGTTTTCTAGAGTAACCAAATCTATGGGTATTTTATTAGTCTTAAACTAGATGACTTTATCTCCATATTGAGCTTGGAGTCTTGACTAGTTCCTATTAGATAATTCAACTTCTCTCAAAAAGTTGAAAAATTATTGGTCACTATCAAAAACTTGCCAATTGATCACATTATCAAGAACATATGGCCTTATTATTAACCTTGCATGTTTTTTTATTTTTTATTTATTTTGATAGGTTGTATTGGGAGCCTACAGAGGATATATGATCAACATCTTTGCTCTGGGCTCCTGGCACTAATTGAATGTTTAAAGTAGTAAAGTCTTCTAACATGTCCTAAAAACTATGTTTATAATATTTATCAAATTATTAATATTTACATTTTTGGATCTAAACTTATGAATGATCAAGTCACTATCACCAAATATTTGTAGAGATTTTATCCCTCTCTCCTTGGCAAATTGTAGACATCGAATCAACATTTCATATTTAGCTACATTATTTGTGCAATTGAACTAAAGTTTGAAACAATAAAAATAGTATTAATTTTGTGTAGATATTAATAAAATACCTATACCTACACCATTCTTACTTCTCAAAGCATCTAAGAATAATTTCCACTTTCTTTGAAGATCTTTAATTAGTTTTACTAGGTTCAAGATAATTGCATCATTTTCATGAATAGAATATCTACCCAACCTTATTTATTATACATATTCATAAGGATTTAATTAGAGGGTTTAAATTTTATTATTAATACTATTTTAACATAATTACCATCCAATTAAACCATACCCTTATTAACTAGTGTATACTTTATACCAAGGGCATCATGTATTTTTTTAGGCATCACTGAACTACCAGTCCCTAAATCTACCATGAAATTATGAATGAGATGCTTCCCTACTATGATTGAATGATATAAATGGGGAGGTTTACCATTTTTTATAATTTTAGTGTTAGTTTATGGCTTATATAATTTAATTATAGTATTAGGTCCCTTTGATGGAACCTTTTACACTATATGGAAGTTCTTCAAAGCTTCCTGTAGCAAATCTCTTTGTGTTGGAACGGAACCCACATACTGATATTCAAATTAGTCTTCTCCATTTTCTCAAAAATATTGAATGGGATATTACTAACCTTTTTTAATGCCTTTTTGTGAGCTATCTTCTTTTATAACATTCAGAGTCAGCACTTTCACTTTGGACTAGCATGTAGGTATAAAGGGTGGCCATTGCACTATGATTCTCTTTGTAGGTTTTGGTAGAACTTTGGGATTTCTATCTTGTTCCAACCTATGGGTTTGATTGATTTATATTTATCTTTTCTTCAAAGTGTATTCACTACCATGGGATCTCTACCATTGAATATTGCTTCCTTCTAATTCACACCACAAAAGTCCTCCTCTTTCTAGTTTAAAATAGTTGCGTCACCTTGATCAAGTTCTTGTGTAGCTACTTATTGGTTAGTATATTATTTTTTATATCCTTGTGTATTTGATATGCCTTTCAACATCAAATATTCATTTATAATACCATTAGGATAAGTATTTTGGTTATGAGGTTGAGAATAAGGATAACACCACTCATACTCCTAAGCTAGGTTGTTCTAAATAAGTACAATAGGTTTGGTATCACCTAATATAGGCAGAGAACATATGTTTGGAGGTTTTATTTGTATATTTCAACCTTGTGGATATTAATTACCTTGGTATGGTTTTCTACTGGGTTAGTAGGCTAGGTTAGCCTATTGCTAAGTCTTGTAGTTATATGATTATAGCCTCTTCATTGTTACTAGCTCATATACAAAACTATTGATTAGTGACTTAGCTTCATATAAATCATCTATAGGTGTGGGAATTAAAGTGGATGCTTTACTCATGGTGGGAATTAGAATAATTGAAGGTGGTGGTGTATGAGGTATTTTTGGAAATAGAGGCATTAATAGCCTTGGGATAATTTTTCTTGATCAAATTAAACAATTTTATACCTTTAGTTCAATTTCATAGGTATTATAAGGTGTGGTGCCACCTATTGACTAAATTGTAATAGCTATATCACTATTTAGGGATCTCAAGTAATATTGGAAAGCATTATTTGGATTTAGCTTAGACAATATTGGAATTCTATTCCATGTATTTTGAAAATGGAAATTAAAATCATTCATTTTCTCATAAGGAGCCTATTTAATAATAATTAGTTATTTAACTAGGGAAATGTGGTCACTCTTATCTTCAAATTGGGTACATAGTGTAGTGACTAGGTCATCCCAAATTTAGATGGAATTGGGAGGAAAACCTCTATACCATTATAAAGATTTACCTTTGAAAGATGAGACTAGGAACTTAATTACAACATTATCTTGTACCACATTATAGATTGAACAAAGATTAGTAGTATCATGTATGTGTTCCATAGGAGTTGTGGAAGTTTCACTAGTAAAATATGAAAGGATTTTTAAGGCCAAGGTAGGTATATCATCATGCTAGGCCAAATAGAGTGGGTTACCTCTATTTAAAGCTACAAAATTTAAATTTTTATCCATTATGGGAGGTATGAAACTGATGGGAGTACTTGTAAGATATGTAAATAAAATTTTAGGATATACTCTAGGATAAAGTACAATTGATTTTCACCTCTTTCTATATGGAAATGATAATTCTAAAAAATTATCTCTCTTACCTTTAATAGATGATCTTATTTGCTTGTTTGGCATATATAAACCTTGAAATTCTGAATCCATAAGCTAATGGAGTTTCTAGGTGATTTTTAAATTTGTATGAGGATCGTATAATGTTCACTAAGAATAGAACCAATCTTGATTTTGGGTTTGAGTCTCATCAAGCATGCCAAAAACTATTATCACATAAAATTTTCACCCATTATTGATGTCATAGATCGCTATGTAAAAACCTATTGATGCAATGGGAATACCTCCAAGATGTAGGACCTTGGAAAATTAAGATGAGCCTCTGAAAAAAGTTGAATTCCTTTCAGTAAAATTGATGCAACTGATAAATTACCAATTTATAAAAATTATACTTATTTAGTGATCTTGATCCTAAACTAGAGTTTTACTAAGGAAAAGATTTGAGAATGAAACTTGAAAAACTAAAAATGGTGATTTCACCAAAAATTTTGAAGTGGATTTTAATACTTTCTTGAATGAACACAATAGAACAAAAAAATAGATTGAAATTCGTAGGAGCACAAGCTCATGTAAATGGTAAACCAAAGGTAATATTTGCTATTTTTTCATAGAAGGGATGATATTCTTGTATTTTAATCAAACAATCTTCCAAAAGCATAGAAAATACCACAAATAAAATTTCATGACTAAAATAAGAATTATAACATCCAAAAATATTCAAATAACTTTGCATCCACAAGGATTTCTTGGATAAGAAGGAAAATATTCAATTATTTCTCATTCTCTCAGTTACAACATGTAGAAAGATTTCTCAAAATGTAAAAATATTAATATATCAACAAAAATACAAGATGGGCAATGCTTTATTGCCCATATTTATATAAAATATTTCATAAATGAGATATAGTTAATAGAAACTCCAATTCCTAATAGAAGAACATGAAAATTTGAAAACTCCATGAAGAGAGGCATGATCTATAGTAGTTATGGAATCCTTGGTGTAGTGAGCAAGTTGAGAAAATGATCATGCAAAAATTGGGCATTATATTGAATTGGTAGAGACATGGATGGAACTTGAGAAAACTTCATGTAGTGACCTTGGTCTCTTTCATGTAGATGCAATGAATCTTCATGAAAATTGGGAACCAAAGTAAAAATATTCTTAGAACAAAAGATAACTTTAATATAAATTAACTTACTTTTTTGAAAAATCCTAATCTGTAATTTCCAAGTGAGACTTTTACAACTTTCAAGTAATACCACTTTGTCAAAACTAGAGTTGCATTTTTCAATATGTGTTTTTACAACTTAATCATTTAGAACTTGTCAAAATGAAAAGTGTAATTTTCAAAAATCCTTTTGATAATTTCTAACTTGTCAAAATATAAAGTGTCAAATACACATGGCTCTTTCTAAAAAAGAGATATAAAAAAGATAGCTACAATTTATAAGATATATTTTTGTAAATTTATAGTATTTTTACAATAATGAAAATTCAATATATGAGAATGATTTTAATATAAAGAATAAATATATTTCTAAGACTTCTTCTGACTCTTTATCTTCCTTGGCCTATAATTTTTTAGCATATGCATAAAAATACTTGAAGATCTCTTGGATTTTATCTTCATCTAGGCCAAAAGAGTAGAGGTTGTTGATCTCACAATCTGATAGTATACTTAAGAGTTCCCTCCTCAAGGTTATGTATTCTTGAATACCCTTACCCATCTGATCCAACATGTTATGATACTTGATGTAGTGGTGGATAGATCTCAAGGTAAAGATGGTTACTCATGTAAATTCCTTTTTGATTACTTATTTGAATTTAATGTAAACTTCCTCTATGAAAAGGAGCTAATATTCATAATCTATTTTCCAACATGAAAATTTATTCAACAAATCTTCCATGTCATACAACATGTTGGTGGTCTTGTCATGTTTAACTTTGGCCTTATGGGTAGCATCTATAAGCATTTTTATTATAATTTGATTAGCTTTATCTAATTCCTCTTGATCTCCACCATTTTTAGTATGTTTTTAATAGGATTATGTCTATTTAAATTTAGTCCACAACTATGAATTTGGGATAGAAAAGATTTGAGATTTCTATCTGTCCCTCATATTTGCTAACCAATTCTATCAGGGTGACCCTTTTCTCTCTCATAACTATATAGTGGTCCATTATTAAACTAGGGAAATGTGGTCACTCTTATCTTCAAATTGGGTACATAGTGTAGTGACTAGGTCATCCCAAATTTAGATGGAATTGGGAGGAAAACCTCTATACCATTATAAAGATTTACCTTTGAAAGATGAGACTAGGAACTTAATTACAACATTATCTTGTACCACATTATAGATTGAACAAAGATTAGTAGTATCATGTATGTGTTCCATAGGAGTTGTGGAAGTTTCACTAGTAAAATATGAAAGGATTTTTAAGGCCAAGGTAGGTATATCATCATGCTAGGCCAAATAGAGTGGGTTACCTCTATTTAAAGCTACAAAATTTAAATTTTTATCCATTATGGGAGGTATGAAACTGATGGGAGTACTTGTAAGATATGTAAATAAAATTTTAGGATATACTCTAGGATAAAGTACAATTGATTTTCACCTCTTTCTATATGGAAATGATAATTCTAAAAAATTATCTCTCTTACCTTTAATAGATGATCTTATTTGCTTGTTTGGCATATATAAACCTTGAAATTCTGAATCCATAAGCTAATGGAGTTTCTAGGTGATTTTTAAATTTGTATGAGGATCGTATAATGTTCACTAAGAATAGAACCAATCTTGATTTTGGGTTTGAGTCTCATCAAGCATGCCAAAAACTATTATCACATAAAATTTTCACCCATTATTGATGTCATAGATCGCTATGTAAAAACCTATTGATGCAATGGGAATACCTCCAAGATGTAGGACCTTGGAAAATTAAGATGAGCCTCTGAAAAAAGTTGAATTCCTTTCAGTAAAATTGATGCAACTGATAAATTACCAATTTATAAAAATTATACTTATTTAGTGATCTTGATCCTAAACTAGAGTTTTACTAAGGAAAAGATTTGAGAATGAAACTTGAAAAACTAAAAATGGTGATTTCACCAAAATTTTTGAAGTGGATTTTAATACTTTCTTGAATGAACACAATAGAACAAAAAAATAGATTGAAATTCGTAGGAGCACAAGCTCATGTAAATGGTAAACCAAAGGTAATATTTGCTATTTTTTCATAGAAGGGATGATATTCTTGTATTTTAATCAAACAATCTTCCAAAAGCATAGAAAATACCACAAATAAAATTTCATGACTAAAATAAGAATTATAACATCCAAAAATATTCAAATAACTTTGCATCCACAAGGATTTCTTGGATAAGAAGGAAAATATTCAATTATTTCTCATTCTCTCAGTTACAACATGTAGAAAGATTTCTCAAAATGTAAAAATATTAATATATCAACAAAAATACAAGATGGGCAATGCTTTATTGCCCATATTTATATAAAATATTTCATAAATGAGATATAGTTAATAGAAACTCCAATTCCTAATAGAAGAACATGAAAATTTGAAAACTCCATGAAGAGAGGCATGATCTATAGTAGTTATGGAATCCTTGGTGTAGTGAGCAAGTTGAGAAAATGATCATGCAAAAATTGGGCATTATATTGAATTGGTAGAGACATGGATGGAACTTGAGAAAACTTCATGTAGTGACCTTGGTCTCTTTCATGTAGATGCAATGAATCTTCATGAAAATTGGGAACCAAAGTAAAAATATTCTTAGAACAAAAGATAACTTTAATATAAATTAACTTACTTTTTTGAAAAATCCTAATCTGTAATTTCCAAGTGAGACTTTTACAACTTTCAAGTAATACCACTTTGTCAAAACTAGAGTTGCATTTTTCAATATGTGTTTTTACAACTTAATCAATTAGAACTTGTCAAAATGAAAAGTGTAATTTTCAAAAATCCTTTTGATAATTTCTAACTTGTCAAAATATAAAGTGTCAAATACACATGGCTCTTTCTAAAAAAGAGATATAAAAAAGATAGCTACAATTTATAAGATATATTTTTGTAAATTTATAGTATTTTTACAATAATGAAAATTCAATATATGAGAACGATTTTAATATAAAGAATAAATATATTTCTAAGACTTCTTCTGACTCTTTATCTTCCTTGGCCTATAATTTTTTAGCATATGCATAAAAATACTTGAAGATCTCTTGGATTTTATCTTCATCTAGGCCAAAAGAGTAGAGGTTGTTGATCTCACAATCTGATAGTATACTTAAGAGTTCCCTCCTCAAGGTTATGTATTCTTGAATACCCTTACCCATCTGATCCAACATGTTATGATACTTGATGTAGTGGTGGATAGATCTCAAGGTAAAGATGGTTACTCATGTAAATTCCTTTTTGATTACTTATTTGAATTTAATGTAAACTTCCTCTATGAAAAGGAGCTAATATTCATAATCTATTTTCCAACATGAAAATTTATTCAACAAATCTTCCATGTCATACAACATGTTGGTGGCCTTGTCATGTTTAACTTTGGCCTTATGGGTAGCATCTATAAGCATTTTTATTATAATTTGATTAGCTTTATCTAATTCCTCTTGATCTCCACCATTTTTAGTATGTTTTTAATAGGATTATGTCTATTTAAATTTAGTCCACAACTATGAATTTGGGATAGAAAAGATTTGAGATTTCTATCTGTCCCTCATATTTGCTAACCAATTCTATCAGGGTGACCCTTTTCTCTCTCATAACTATATAATGGTCCATTATTATATCAATAATTTTACTACCTTTGGAGATGAGCTCTTCTACCCATTATTTAGTATCCCTTCCCATGTTATCAATTTCTATCACTACATCAACTATTGTCTGATTTGTGATCTAGGTGATTGGATATGCTAGTTTAGGCTATGTTGATGGAATAATTAGCTCTATGAATTTATTCAATATAGTCATAAGTTGTTAAAATATAGTATTTAGTTCATCCTTAATGACCTTATCACTATCAATTTTCTCAAAGAGTGAGTTGATGCTAAATTGAATGTCATGTGCCAACCCCTCCCTCATAGGATGTCTAAGGTTAACCATTGATACCTAATAGTCCCCCACCATTAGATCTTATTTTTGTTTGTTTAGTGGGAAAAATATAATCTCTACATACCTTTTCTCTATTGAGTCACATAAAATCCTTGAAAAGGTTCAAGGAGTAGCCATGGATTTCTTACATCTATCTAAAAGACATAAATCTAATGTATTGGGGGACATCATTAGCTTGCATTTGTTTCCGACTATTTTTTATAACCAATTGGGTGTAGCATCCTATTTTTTAGACACTATTAGTTGAGATTATGAAATTGAATATGTTACACTAGTAGGCATGGTGACAAGTGTTGAATCCTATAGTGATACTATTACTGATTTATTGGTAGATGTCTTTATAATTTATTCCTCATCTCTAGGTTGAAGGTCAATATTTACATCAAGGACTTGCTACTCACCTATCTCCATTAAAGGGGTTGGGTTTATTATGGAAGTGAAAGAGTTAAGTACAATAGGAACATATATATCTATTAGGGGTGTGGAAAATGGAAGTGATATTAATGGGGGACTAAATATGAGGATTCAAAAATTGGGGACTGATGGAAGTGTGGAGGCCAAATCATCAAATGAGTTAATCAAATTGGTAGGGCCACTTAAGGATGGTAAAGCAGGTAAGATGAAGGGGGATGAATATGGAGAAATACTTATCCTAGGAGTCGGGGTGGCCAATGGAATTAAAGTCAAAATGAATGAATATCTCAATATATATTATTGGGTAGTGTTGGTGATCAACATTGATGGAATAAAGGGAATTTTAAATGAAATGGAAAGAATTTTGAAAGGAAGGAGTGAAATT
The DNA here is from genome assembly GCA_037957365.1 of Torreya grandis. NCBI lineage: Eukaryota > Viridiplantae > Streptophyta > Pinopsida > Cupressales > Taxaceae > Torreya > Torreya grandis. The sequence goes on along the minus strand of JARHVA010005227.1, from coordinate 1,123,651 downwards.
ATGAGAAGGGAAGGTGGAATGGAAACCTAAGTATCCAATAAAGGGGGATTGTAAGTGTTTGCTTGATTTATTTTCACTATTGGCAATGGAATTATTTCCATGAATACTATTAGCCATTTTGGCCCATATACCAAGCTTTGAAGAAATGAGTAGAGTTTCTATGGAAAGAAGGACCAAATGACATAACAAGAAGGTTATATTGTTTTAAATTTTTTGAAACACTTTAAGTAAGATTAAAGTGTGATCTAATTGACCTTTAAGGAATAGGTATACAAATGCAGATGAAGTATCTAAGAAGATTTCATGGTGTTAAATCATTCAAGAGCATGAACCAAGTTTCATAAGCCTTAAAAATTCATTAAAGCCTTAAAATATTGAGTGAAAGATGAATTGGGTAAGTTTAAAGACCAGACCATCACTAAAACATCATCCATAACAAAATGAATTAGTTCATTTGAGCATTTTATAAATGCACCTTAGAAAGCCTCATGAGCCAAAATATTATATCACCATGTAGTTATTCATGCCAAGAACATACTCTACAAGTTTCATTTTTGCATGATCCTTCTAGTTGAAATTTTAAGTGTTCAAAGTTAAGTTTGTAGTGTAGGACATTCATGAAAATGTCAAGTTTGAGCTTCGCAAAGTCACATTTGGATTCAAAAAGTCCTTAAAAGGTTTAAATTCAGTCAAGATATAATGGTCTACATGAGATATCATTCTAAAAACAAATATCTAATTGTTAAAACTAGGGTCAAATAAGTCAAAAGGTCCCTAAGTTAAAATACTTTAAAATGCTATAAGTTGGGTAAGATCTAATGGTATAGGTTCACTGAGTAGAGATCCAATAGGATGAGGTAATTGAAAAAGAATATGTTTTCAATATAGATCAATGATCAATTCTCAATTGTACTAATCATCTAATGGTGAATAGGAGCTAGCAAGAAAGTGGGCTCAGGTAGATTGAAGGTTTGCATTGCTTTTTACATTATGATAGAATGGTGCGAGATGAGTCAAATAGATCAAGGAGCTCAAGAGGCCACCACATGGTGTAAGCACATAAAGTAGTAGACTAATAATAGGATCCTAAGATCAACGTGTAATTGATAAGTGGTGTGAGCATGTTAAAGTTGATATAAAATCATTGGACCATGTTTATTTGTACTGATCAAGATTAATGGTGCATAGATGGGTCAAAATGTAAACAAGCTAAGTTAGATTTCAATGAAAAGTGAAATTAAAGGTCAAGAAGCTAATAAAACTCATAGACATTAAACACATGACCAAGGTCAATCTAAGCTAAGCTTTTCAAAGGGCACCTGCCACATTTGAAGCTCAATCAAACACCATGAAAAAGACATAGTGATGTAGCTAAGGTGATTCACAACATAAAGCAATGCCATGAAATATTAATATGGACCTCTAGTTTAACATTTTATATCTTTTAGGGTTCATTCTATGACTATTTTTCATAATTCTTAAAGGGATTCATGTATATGGTGAATCCTCAATTCTTGTAATGATATAATGGGTATTTTTGACCTATTAGGGATTAAAAGAGGCTATGCAATCTATAGGTCTACATCGATATGAGAAGATATAGGATAAAAAATAAAGGATATTTATTTTCCATCTATAAAAAATATCTAGGTCAAGATTTTATTTAGGTTAGATGTCTGGGATCATTAAGAGGGTCCTCATCCTTCAACATGGTCTTATTTTCAACAAACAACCACTTAAAAAGCACAAATCCATGATTCTATCAAATCATGAGTATGAAAGTTTTGTTTTCAATGGGAGATGGCATGAAGGATCAAGGAAAAGGATCTAGTTATTATGACTTAAAACTAAGTGCATTTGATGTGTCCTTGGGGCCTTTAGAAACTTGCACGCCTAGTAAGCTATGAGAAGTGTCATGATTGATCAAAAAGGTGGTAATGCATTCATTGGAGAAAAAATGTGGAAACTTAGACACAATTAATGATCTGAGATGGTGTGTTTCCTATATGATGGCATGCTCCCATTTTATTTATCTCTCTCTCTCTCTCTTCTCTTATATATCCTAGTCTCTTCCCCATTATGTGGGTTCTCATCCCTTAGAAATTTTCATTCATTTATGGGACAAGGATACTCATAAAAGTGTTCTCATTTTATATGATTAAACCTTGTCAAAACATTGTAAGAAATACCTTTTGAAGTAATAAAATTAACTCTTTGCCTATCTTTTATCTTTAATCAGTGCTTAGTATGCTTTTGTATGGTGAATTTGTGAAGGAGAGTCTTCTTAGTTTAGTGTCTTTCTGCTTGCCTCTTTGAAGGCATTTTCAAGATAACTTTTAGGTCTAGACTTGTGTTTTACTTAGGACCTCTTCTATGAAATATTTATGTAACTAGTGAGATTGTGGGGTTGTGTGAGCTATAGTTATTTTTATATTAATCTAGTGTGGGTTTAAGCTCGTATGACTATCCATTTTAATTTTGGTGCATCACCTTTTAGCCTTATTTGTATCCCTTAAACCCTTTTTAACCCTTTTTTATTGATTTTCATTAGCTTAGGTGAGCATCAAGAGGATGTCAACCTTCTCTATAAGTTGAACCCCATTAAATGTGACCCAAAGCCTAGGTTTTTTCCCATTGTGTATCTCAATTGGAGGGAGCCTGAATAAATCCATAAAGGGTTAAAATTGAGCCTAAAATAGTTTCTAACATTCCTGGTGGGATCACAATTCAAATAAGATTGGTCAAAGTTTATGTTAGTTTGATCAAATTTATAGTAGTTTAGCTCCCAAGAAGCAACATATAGAAACTCCAAAAGGAAGATTCAACATCTTAATAACAAATAAATAACTTCATCTCATGCCAAAGGTAACAATAGGGTTAACTTAAATATGTATTCCATTTGAATTTATTGAACTACCTTTAAATTCAAAAAATAGATTAAGGTTTGGAAATACACATCCATATCATAGAACCTTTACTACCAAGTCATTTCAAAGGCCTATCCTTATAACAGGACCTTTACTAAATCCTATTATAGCCATGACAACCCCTAGTCTTTTTCCTTTGATGGATTTTAATGGTCAAAGTCCTCTAGACTTAGACCACTATGATCTTATCGTAGTTGTAGTTCTTAAAAGTGTTATTATATTGGGCACCAAGATACAACACCTTCTAAGCACATAATAGACATATCCAATTTTTGAAATATCCATAATGTCATTGAGTAAAATGTATCTATCAGGTGATTATCTACTTCTTTCAAAAGAAAGTCCCCAGATTGATACAGAGGCCTTGCTACTAATTCCATCCAAACATGGGACCAATTAGGTGAAACCTTGTGCAAAATATTTGAGGAAAAATGTGACCATTTGTCAATTTTAGAGTGACTAATTTACATTAATAGATCTCTTCATTAAGTCATGCAAGACTTCAACACAAGGTTACAAAAAACTTGGGACAAAATTCTAGTCTCAATTAGACCAACCCCTAACTTTGTGTTTCTATATATTTTAAAGGAATTAATTAGTGATATAGTAATGATGATCCAATTTATGGGTGGTATATACTTATATATTCTTATGATTTTACCAATAAATTATAAAATAATTTTGTTTAAGTTATCAAGCTTATACCTAGACCACCAATTCCCTTATTTCCTTAAATCAGACCCCCCCTATTGTTATCCCTCCACTTGATGTCATTCTTCCTATTCCAACAATTACTAAAATATCTATACCAAAACTATAAAAAGATTATAACAGTGGATTTAGTGATTCCCAAGATCAAAATAACTTTCAAGAGCTCAAAAACATGTTTTAATCCTTAGGGATTGAGCTAGTGAATGTCAAAAGCAAACATGACTTCAATAGGCCTTATCAAAGTTCATATCAAACTCAATAGCAATATTTTATAGTAAATAAGCCACCATATAAATGGAAATACCAAGGCCAATTCCATGTTTAAAACTAAGGACAGGGGCAACATGGATACAATAGGCTAAATAACTACAATCCTAATGTTGCAAGTACTTCCAAGAACTTGGTCTAAAGTCAAAATATTTTGGCTCAAAAAGTTGAAGGTACCATGCCTTTGAATTAGTATTTTGGGCAATCCATTATCCTAACCACTTATTTCCCACAATATTTTAATGATCAATGGTAAAAAGTTATAAATTTTGGGTATAACTAGGATTTTATGGCCCAACACACATAGGTGCCTATGATGATGAAGCCAAAAGAGTCTCAACAAGGTCAAAACATTAATCAAGGATCTAGCCAGCTGGGTGCCATAATGATAAAACATAAAAAAGAAGAGTATTATATACTCAATCAATGGGCTAGCCCCATCCAAGGATACATTCTAGAGGCTATAAAAGATATATTCAAAAGAGGAATATGGATGGTAACCAAGAATGAAACAAGGAGCCTCCTACCATTACTCCAATATAAAATCTAGTTAGACTTGCTCCTATTCAAAAGATCATAATACCTCCAAGGGGTTAAAATCAAGGAAATGTCTTGGTCCCTCAAAAATTACAAGATTAGGGTATGATTGTGGCTCCTACAGTGTAACCAAAGGTTGGTGGTTCACCTATCAACATTGTAAAATAAATAAAAATATCATATGTGAACATGCTAATGTGGGACATGATCTCCATGCCTCATCAGGTATATAACCTTCAAGAAGGACTATCAAAGATAAATATTGTAGACAAGACACCAAGTAACTATAATGTATTGCTTACCAATGCAACCAAATGACCAAATGAATGGCAATTAGGTAAATCCTCCCTTCTACATTTCAATGATCATTAGTAACTCTGTAGTGCACAACTACCTAGTGACATTGGGGATAGTACCTTAGTAATGCCAAAGTTCATAGTTGATTAACTTGGTCTAAAATATGAGCCCTAGTCCAAAAGAGTTCTCTAACTATATGATTTTTCTACCAAGCCATCTAGCATAATTAAAGACTTTAACTTGACCTTGCATGCTTGTCTTAGTGTTTTAATGGTTCATGATATTTTGATACTTCATGTGCCTCCTCACTTTGCATTATGCCTATCCAAGGAGTTCACAACAAAGATTAGAGTCTAAATTGAAACATAGTGGTCATGGATAACATTTAGAATAAGATATGGGTCCAAAGTGTCAATTAAAGATAAGCGCATTGCATAATTCCACATAGAGCCCTATATATTATATAATATCAAAATCAATTTCACCATTATTGATGAGGATGAATTTGAAATGGGGAAGGATTTCAATAGTCATCCAGAAGAGATACTAGACATGTTCTTGGATTTACTATTGAATGATAGCCAGTTGGTGGACCCTTTAGAATTTTTTGAAGAAAGGGGCTTGGATTTTTACTATTTGCATGAATAAATATAGTTCATTCCATCTCTCATGAGACCTAAATAAGGTCCTATTAGTCTATGTAAATTATTCTTTGATTTATCAAGGAAAAAGCATGAAATGGGTGTAGGCAATATGCTAGTATCCACTTCAAATGAAAAGTACTTATCTTCATATAAGTTATAATTTAGCTACTCCTATAATGCATTAGAATATAAAGGTCTCATCTATGGTCTTCAATAGGTTGGTAAGAGAGGGATTAAGAAATTTTAAATCTATGGGGATAGTGAATTGGTTGTGCATTAAGTTAGAGGCTAGATTGTCACTATGAAACCCTTAATTAAGTCCTACAAACATAGAGTGCGGGACCTAAGTGAGGACTTTGAGGCCTTCAACATCCAATTAGTGCTAAGGGGTCAAAATGAACATGTTGATAGACTAGTAGTTGTGGGAGATCATTTTGATATCCCTAATGAATTGAAAAGGGCCAAGGTGCAACCACATATCAAAGTGGTATTAATACCATCAGTGCTAGATAATGAACCTCATTTGTGGGTCTTTGAAAATGACCAAACAATTACTTATTGTTTATAGCAGGAAGAAAAGTTCACCTCTCTCAACCAAACAAATTAAAAACACTCGTATAGGGAAAATATTGTTCAATTAATGTCCAATAATATTCCTAAAGGGCTAGTCACCCTATAAGGTCTCTTTCATGAAGGGGGCCATATGAGGAAGGATAAATTAGTGATGATAACTAATGAAGATAACTATGAGAGATTTATTATCTTCGATGACAAGATCCTCAATATTATAAAGATAAGCACTAAATCTAAAACACATGCTTTCAAAGAGATTTGCAAGGAATATGCACACATATTTTCTTAAAAATATAGTGACCTAAGGGGATTTAATATTAAATTATCTCAACACACTAAAAACCTAGAGGCTAATGCCAAGCCTATCAAGCAAAAGAAAAGGTCTATAAACCATAGGATTTAAGAGCTCATGAATAAGGAATTCACCAAGTTGAGTCAATCCAAGATCATCCTTCCAATTAAGCACTCCTCATGGGTAGCTAATCTAGTACCTATTAGGAAGAAAACTGGGGAGATCAAATTGTGTGTGGACTTTAGGGATCTAAATAAGGTCTCTTTAAAGGATCATTATCCCTTGTCATCGATGGAGAAAATATTTCATATAGTTGTTGGTTAAGATAGTTTCTCTCTATTGGATGGGTTTTTAGGTTATAACTAAGTGATAGTGAGAGAGGAGGACTAGTATAAGACTGCCTTAACCACCAAGTGGGCCACATTTGCTTACCGTAAGATGCTTTTTATATTGTCTAATTATACCTTTTAAAGAAGAATGGACATATCCTTCTAAGGGATATTAAATCAAATGGTACTAGTTTAAAATATGACATCATAGTCTTTTCCAAAAAATCCACTGAGCACATGGACCATCTAAGGTTTATATTCCAAAGATGTAGAAATTATGTGATCTCTTAAAATCCTAAGAAATGTGTGTTCTATGTACATGAAGGTAAGTTGTTAAGTCATATTGTTTCAAAAGAGGAACTATCAGTTGACCTTAACTGATTAAGTGATATCTTAGCCTTATCCTTGCCAAAACATAAGAAGAGGATCTAGAGCTTCCTTGGGAAGAATAACTTTGTGAGAAGGTTCATATCTAGTTTTAAAAACTTGGTCAAACCCATCACCACCATTATAAAGAAGATCCAAGTATTTTATTGGTCAAATAAAGGTAAGGTATCCTTTCAGGCCATTAAGTAGGCCATTGCCCAAGCACCCTCACTCTTAAATTATAATGTCTCCAAAGAATTCACCTTGTACACCTTTGTTAATGTTAACAACATGTCAACTATGTTGATGCAAAAGAATAATAAAATAATGGAGCATCCAATTTCTTTTTTTATTCAAGGGATGGAAGGATATGAGTTGAGGTACACTTTCATTGAGAAATAAGTTTTTGTATCCTTGACAAGCCTCAATAAGTTCAAACCCATGCTATCAAGATCCATCTTATGGTGTCTCATCTTAGAGTTATGGACTTACTCCTTAACAAGGATTTGAATGAGAAGAGAGCAAGCTATATAACCAAGGTCATGGAATATGATGTATAAATAAAGGTCACCAAGCTGGTCAGAGGTAAGGGCTTATGTGAGCACATGGTGAATGATTTCCAAGAGGACAAAGATGTTATTTTGGTGAACCAAGATAGCTCACAAGTAGGTTCACCTCCACTTCAAAAGAGATGGATTTTAGATATGGCTCACTTCTTAAATATAGGAGAATGCAACCAAGGTTTAGATAGAAAAGAGAAGGTATTTCAAGATTTAATATATACCTTATGCTTTATTTGATGGTGTTATTTTTAGAAAGGATCTCAATGGGGTACTTCTTAGGTGCATAGATGATAATCAAGTGACCAATATATTGGAGTAGTTCCATGATGGACCTTTAGGAGGACATTTTAAACCTAGAACAATATAAACAAATGTAATGGGGAATGGTTATTGCTAGCCCAATATTTTCAAGGATACTTATTCATGGGTTAGAAAATGCTAAAAGTGTACTCTTTTTGTAGGAAAGCGGAAACTAGTAGCCCTTCCACTCAATCTAATTTAAGTAGATTAACCCTTCATGAAATCGGGGTTAGAATTCATAGGTATGATAAATATACCATCAAGTGTAGGGAATAAATGGGTTCTCACTATAACTGACTAATTAACCAAGTGGTTGGAAGCCATTACTTTGAAGGAAGATGATGAGGGTGTAGTTTTAGATTTTTATGACAACTTTGTGACCAGGTTTAGTGTCCCAACCACTATCATTTTAAATAATGCTTTATTACTTATTGTCATGAATATATGTGAATGAGATATTAAAATGGGAATTTACCTCGACACCTCTTCCAAATACTATCCTCAATAAAATGGACTATCAGAGTCCACAAAAAAGAATTTGCTAAGGATCATCAAGAGGACCATGGAAGATAATTAGAGAACATGACACAACAAGATAAGGAAAACCTTATAGTCTAAAAGAGTAACTCCTAAAACTACCATTGGTAATTCTCCATACATCTTTGTGTATGAAATGGAATCTAAATTTCCTATTTCTCTCGATCTACCTGCATTAGAATTAACCCATCAATTTGAGTTGATGGAGGATGAGCCCATGAATTTGAGGATGATAGAGCTCATAGAGATGGAAGGAACCAAGCACCTTTCTATTAAAACTTTGGAGTCACATAAATTGTAGGTCAAAAAATCCTTTTACAAGAGAGATAATAAAGAATCTTCAAGGAAGGGTACCTAGTTCTCAAATGGGACTTAAATAAGGCCAAACCAGGCAACCATACCAAGTTTGATAGTTTATAGAGTGGTCCTTATTTTAATCATGGATGAAAAGAACATAATGATTTTTGGGTCAAGGTATTACCCATTCAAATAAATGGTATTAATTTGACATCTTTTTATTAGAATCATTACATCTATCGTATCATATTGTACATATTAGAGTATATTTTTATGTTTTCCTTCAAGTGCCTTGTACACATTTTTATTTATGCGATGTGTTTCCTTTTTAGTAAGTACCTTGGGAACTTTGTTGTTCTGTTTATTTTTTATTATTTCTTTAAGATAGGTTCCAAATAGGGATAGCTTTAGAATATCTCCATGATAAATTGAGAGAAGACTAAGACTCCATATGCCCAATGGACCAATTTAATGCCACTAGTCTTGCATAATAGGCATGCAACCCAAGGATATCACCAAAGATGTTGGCCATTTTTATCCCACATACTAAGATTTAAATATATGAGTATATTTATTGTGGAAATAATGACCAAATGACTTGAGGATAATATCATGTTGTGAAAAATCTTTTAAAATACTCTAATCAAGCTTAAAGTGTGATCTAATTGATTTTTAAGGAATAAGTCTACAATTGTAGATGAAGTATCCAAGTAGTTTTCATGGTGTCTAAGAATTTAGGAGCATGAAATAGGTATTACAATCTTTATAAATTTATTAAAATATTGAAATATTGAGTGAGGGATGAATTGGGAATGTTTAAAGACCAAACCATCACCAAGATGTCAACTAGAATGAAACAAACTAGTTCATTTGAGAATTTTATAAATGCACCTTAGAAAGCTTAGTGAGTCAAAAATAAAGTATCACCATGTAGTTATTCATGCCAATAATATGCTCTGTAAGTTTCAGATATGTGTGATATTTTTATTTCAGGTTCTAAGTGTTCAAAGTTAAATCTGTAAAGTAGGATGTTCATGAAAAAGTCAAGTTTGAGCTTCACAAAGTGACTATTTAGATTCAAAAATTCCTTAAAAAGTTTGAAGTTGATCAATATATAATGGTTAATGTGATCTCACATATTGAGAACAAATATCTAATGGTTCATGGTGGGGTCAAACAAGTCAAAAAGTCTTTGAGTTAAAATCCCTTAAAATATTACAATTTGGGAAAAATGTAATGGTGTGGGTTCACTGAGCATAGATCTAACAGTGTGAGGTGACTAAAAAAGAAGGTGGATCTAATCTAGATAAATGATTAGTGTTTAATTGTACCAATGATCTAATGATGTATAGGATTTGGAAGGAAAGTTCACATAGGTAGATTGAAGGCTTGTGTTTCTTTGTACATTATGATCTAAAGGTGTGAGATGAGTCAAAAGGTCAAGAAGATCAAGAGGCCACCACATGGAATAAGCACATAAATAAGTAGACTAATAACAAGATCTTGAGATCAATACATGATTAACAAGTGGTATAACCATGTTTAAACTGATAAAAAATCAATAGATCACATTCATTTGTATTGATCAAGATCATTGGTTCATAGAAGGGTTAAAATGTCAATAGCTTGAGTTAGATTTTGATGACCATTGAAATTAAAGGTTGAGAATCTAAGGGAACCTATAGATATCAAATACATGATGAAGGTTGAACTAGGGAAAGCTTTTCAAAGGGTACATGCCTCCCTTGAAGCTTGATTAAATGCCATGAAAAGGACACAATGATGTATCTAAGGTGATCAAGAACATAAAAGGACACCATTAAAGATTAATATAGACCTCTGATTTGACATTTTATAGCTTATAGGATTTTTCTATGATTTTGTTCTCCATTATTAAAGGGATTCATGTATATGGTGAATCCTCAGTTCTTGGAATGACATAATGGGTCTGTTTGGACCTATTGGGGATCAAAAGAGGCCATGTAGTTTATAGGTATACATCGATATGAGAAGCTATAACAAAACTAATAAAGGATATTGGTTTTTTGTGTATGGAAGAGATATAAGTATAGATCTGATTGGGGGTATATGTCTAGGATCATGAAGAGTGTCTTTATCCTTCAGCATGGTCTTATTTTTGACAAAAAAACACTTAAAAAGCATAAAACCATGATTCTATCAGATCCATAAGCATGGAATTTTTGTTTTAAATGGGATATGGCATGAAGTATCAAAGAAAAGGATTTGGTGGCTGGGACTTGTAGCTAAGTGCATTCAATGCATCCTCAGGGTCTTTGGGGGCTTTCCCACTTTGTAAGATATGAGGATTATTTTGATTGATAAAAAATGTGGCAAGACATTAATTAGATAAAAAATGTGAGAGCTCATACTCAATTAATGACCTAGATGGTGCATTCCCTCTCTGATGATGTGCTTCCACTTTCTTTCTCTCTCTCTTCTCTTATATATTTTAGTCTCTTCCCCATTGCTAGGATTCTTAGCTCTTAGAATTTTTCATTCTTTTTTGGGATAAGGATACTCGATGAGAATATTGTAAAAGTGTCCTTGTTTTATATGGTTAAACCCTATCAAAACATATAAGAACTATATTTTCAAGTAATAAAATCAAATATTTGCCTATATCTTGTGCTCAATCAGTCCTTAGTATGCTTTTGTATGGTGAATTTGTTAAGGAGACTCTTCCTAGTTTATTTTCCTTCTACTTTCCTCTTTGAAGGTGTTTTCAAGCTAACTTGAAGTTCTAGATTAGTGTTCTTATTATGAACTCTTTTATGAAATATTTTTGTAACTAGTGATATTGTGAGGTTATGTGAGCTATATTTATTTTTATGTTGATCCAATGTGCGTTCAAGTTTGTATGAAAGTCCATTTTAACTTTTATGAATCAAATTTTAGCCTTCTAAGGATCCTTTCAACACTTTCTAACCCTTTTCTTAGTCATTTGCATTATTTTAGGTGAGCATCAATAGGAAGCCGACCTTGTCTAGAGGTCTAAACCCATTATAGGTGACCCATAACCTAGGGTTGTTTCCACTGTGTAGCTCAATTGGAAGGAGCCTAAAGAAATCTCTCCAAGGGTGAAAATTGAGCGTACAATAGGTATGATGGTTGGAATATAGTGTGGAATTGTAGATTCCTAAATATGTTTCATAGGTGCCCATAATGCTTAAGAATGCTTCTCATTTTAGAATTCTAAGAATTTACCACACGAGTTGTAGGTTATGATAATATTATTATCTCTTGATGAAATAGAGGCAAAGTAAGTGGACTATTTCAAAAAAATTATAATTGTTCATGGTTGGGAGACACCATGGCCTAATATTTAGTAAATGAGTAATATGAACTATGTTATGCTAAGGACTATGAATTATCATCAATAATTAATCTAAATACTAAACTAGGATGTATACTCACAATGAAAATTAAGCTAGAGAAATCTAGTTAAAAAGGAACAAAAGAAAGGGTAAGGTAAAGAATAAATGTTGTGGATCTTCATTATAAACATCATGATAAATTTTAAATATCATTTAAGCATGCGCTTAACCAAGTATGACATGAAGTAGCATAAGGTCAAATCCTATCACACATCAAGCAAACATCTAAGGATGGTATGAAATATTAAAAATGAGAGCCAAGTTCACTTTAAGGATTTACCCCTACAAACAAACGACATTAACCCAAATTCAAAAAGAGTAAGAAAATTAAATGAACCTAAGGTCTTTCAATTAACCTAGCATTGGCACAAGTTAACAACTCTACATTGAAATGTATACACTAGGAACTTCCAAGAACCATTTAAATCTAGAAATCAAAAAAATCAAATGAGAGAGAAGCTATATTAATTGATCTAAAGTTATAATTATATTTTGGACCTAATAACTCCCCCTTTTTATAATTGACAATGTTCCTTCTATAGAATGTAAGGAAGTATGTTAGTCATATCCAAATGAAAAAGTACAAGTTTTAGGATCATTGTCCTTTATACAAATGCTCTAGAATACACTAGACTTTCCTCAATGGATTCATATATAGGCAATGTGTTTTACAAGTTACACATGCCTTTAAAAATAGAATATTCCATTTTAAAAATATATAATGCTTAGGTATAGGAATAATATTCCTGAGTCACTTTATCCAACTTTGAGAACACTTTGTTGCAATTTTATCTCTCTAGTAGGATCTTCATTCTAGAATGTTATTCTTCAATTAACTCAAGGTCAACAACTAATTTCATGAAGAGATCATTAATTTGTTTTACTAATCTCTTGTGAACTTTATCCACTCTATCTAATGCCTCTCTAATGCTTCCAACTCTATTGATTATTCCTTTTGCATTTAGAATCATATCCATGATCTTATCATTATCAACAGTAATCTTGCCTATGTTTTGGTGCTTTACCCCTATTATAGATATGGAAGCTCTTTCATTTGATCTCATCATCTTTAATATGAGATAGACTAAGTGTAGTATGATCTTTGAATAAGTTGTCTGATATATGCATTGTCCTATCTTCAAGTTGTTTAAGGTCATTGGAGAGGTCCCCCAGTTGTTTCAAATCCTTTTGAAATACTCACTAGTGTACTCTAGATCAAATTATCTTTATAAAGGTGAACATTCAATTCTCCATAGTTGAAATATGGAAAATATAGGGCCAAAATAGGGATTTTCTATGTTCTTAGGGCCTTTTGAAGGTTTTAAAAATGCTCTAATGGTGTCTGTGAGATCAAAGCATAAGTTCCATTCTTTAAATTTGCATTCAAACTTGCCTATTTATACTTCTATCTCATGTAGGTCCATAAAATCCTTAGCTTTATCATGTTTTGCTTTCATGGCATCATAATGGCATCACCATCGCACTTTTTTGGCATCTTGCTCATCATTGTTCAAAAATATGACCATTGACTTTGAAAGTTTAGCTTTGATCTTATACCATCCAATTATCCTTACATAGATTACCATATACCATCAATATCAATCCTAAGACATGAAAACCATTAGCTAATTTTGATATGTTTCCTATGGTTGTGACACATGCCATTACCACATTAGTTTTGATATTTATTAAAAATTTAATGGTGATCATACACCTTTATATCTTTTTTGAGCGAGCAAATGTACTTCATCAAATCAAGATCTGAGGGGTGTAATGTCATTGGATACTCACTTATATTTTTAATAAAATGGTGACACTTGCCATCTCTATGGGCTTTATTAACTTTTTATTCTATCATCTCTAATAGTTTAATGTAATTTTTCATGTGGTGATCTTACATTTACTCATATCTTTATTGAAAATTCAATGTCCACATCACACTGTCAGATCACTTATGTCTAGGTAAATGCACTCCATTGGATCATGATTTGAGTGGTGCATCACCACTATTTGCTTAATATCATTTCATTGATATGGTGATACTTGTCACCTTATTTTTAATCCTGGTATCCATTAGAGTCTTGACTTGACTTGCACCATTTGATCAATCTTTCTTAAGTGAACATAGTCCATTGATCTTTGAAACATGCTCAGACTTTAACCTTTTGACCATGGATTAAATTTTCAACTTAGATTAAGCACTATTAGATCTTCCCCATTTGATCAAATTTACACCATTCAATTATTATTCATGGGGTTAAACAAGACTAGTTACTGTGCTTAATTTCTCATTTTGATCTCTTGTTGTTGGATTAACTTTTCCCAAGTAAATCAGGGTTGTTAATGTTGCTAAAAAACATAATGGTTAAGTTAGACTTGAGAATATATATAAATAACTTAGGATAAAAATATTATGTTAAGTTCTAAACATAATGTTTTTATTTGTATTAATAAATATGAATAAATCATTAAGCTAAGTTAGGGACATAATAAAAGTGACCCCACATAATAAAATTCATAGCATAAAGTCTTAGACTAAGGTTTTTATTGTATTAATAAATATGATAAAACTTGGGGTAAGGATTTAGGCTAAGCTTTATAACAAAGGGACCATGCATTAAGTTAGAACAAGCTAGGATAAAAGGTAAAAAGGGGGTCATGGGACATAAAACAGACCAAGCATAATATTTTTAACCTAAGGTTTGGTCATGTTGAAAAACATGACTAAGCCTTAGGATAAAAATTAAACTAAGTCCATGGCACGATAACTATTCTTGTGAAAATTTAAACAAAATTTCCAACCAAAATTTAATGTAAAAGGAGGATATGAGATAGGGTATTTTATATTATGATTTTAAGTGTATCGAACATGATTTAAACTTGATTTCAATAGGATAAAGGATAGTAAAAAACCAAATCATCATTAAATCATAAAACCCTGATATTTCTCATTCCAAATGGATGCTATTAGAGTTGTGACTTGCAACATAAAGATCAAGTGTTAGAGACTTTAGGCAAAATTATATTATATTTATGAATAAACATTCCAACTAGATCAAGTGTAGATTATATTTAAATAAAGATAAAGTGTAGACATGTTAATGAAACTCTTATCAAACAAATTTCAAAATTTAGGGTATACATTTGTAGTATTTAACACAAGGGTCCCCATTTTTTAGAAATGGGGGTTATGTTGACCTCAATAAATCATGACTTTTGGGGGAACATAGGAGTATGCTATAATTTATAGAATCTAGTTTAGAATAATAATTAAGCTACTTATTCCATTTGATCATGTACCATTATTAAGATCACTTCACAGTTAAACCAAATCTTCAAAATGTAGAATTAGGATCAAACATAAAGACATAACCATGCTATGTGTGTGCTTTGATTCCACTTACTGATTGCCATAGGATTTGGAGAACAAATTCTAAGTTCATGGATTAAAACATTAACAATAACTTTCAACATGTTTAGATATTCATTAAGAACCATGCTTTGGCTCAAGGAAGACTTGGGAATTACTCTACTTCCATCTAGGCATCCACAACCCTAACAAATATGCCTTTGGCTCCACTCAAGGCCTTGGTCCACTTCTATTCAAGTGCCCATATCCCCAGTGGAGATTACCAGAATAACCTTTGCTTAAAGAACTCTTGAATTTCATAATAAGGTTGTTATTTTTTGTATTTTTCAAGTCATTTTAGCTTTCTAGTAAAGGTTGGGAATCAGGTTAGCCAAGTTTAGGTATTTGTTCAAGTGTTTGATCTTCAAAAAATCAACCTTGGATATAAACTTTGTCCTAGGCAATTAATGTTTTTTAAGTGTAAGCATGACTATATCCTAATAATATAGTCTTTCACCATACATGTGAAATAATTATTAGAACCAACCTCAAATTAGAACAAAGTTTATAATCTCAAGGAACAACTAACCTATTAATTATTCTTTAATAGTTTCTCTAAACTATAACATTAGGCTAATATTTCAATAATCTATGATCAATCAATATTAAGTAAGCATATCTGCATTTCTAAACTATGGAGTTCCTTTTGAGTGCATAAATTCATTTTGAGTTTAAGGATGTCCAAAACTACTTATTAGAAGTAACGAACAAAGTAGAGAAAGTAGACACACCAAAAAAAAGTACACAAATAGAAAATAAAGAAAAGGGCAAACACATATATGTAAGCATATATAAAAACAAGGGACATGAAGGAAATAAAAAAAGAAACTAATAGATCCTACCTATGCTAACTATAACTAGTCTTATAGTCATTCCATGAAGACTCTAAGTGGGACAATAGAGAAGTAATGCTTGAGGTATTGCCCATTAGTGGGTAGTGTGAACTCTACTCCCTATAAGTCTTTTATCTTAAAGGTGTTATCTCCATATATCTCATATATCTGGTAGGGACCCATCCACAAAGGTGTGAACATCCCATGTTTACATTTAGGATCAGATGCCTTGTCCAAAATAAGAACTAAGTCTCCTTTCCTAAACACCTTTATTTTTGAACATTTATCAAACCACCTCTTGACTATGGTTTGGTGTCTACTAAAATTGGCAAAAGCCTCTTTTCTCACATCTTCTATCTATATGATATCCAACAACCTTGAATTTTCAAGTTGTTAGTCCTTCTTCATATACTCTTTCATGACCCTGTATATTAGTAGCTTGAGGGTGATGGGGAAGAATGGTGATGCTTTAAGAGAATATTTGATTCTAGTTCTATCTACGTGAATGGCATACTTAATCAACTCATTCCATGTTCTAGGTTTATCAGCTATAAACTTCTTTATAGCCTTCATCAAGATCTTATTTTTTGATTTAGATAACCCATTGCTTTGAGGATAATGGTTTGATGAGAACTTGAGGATGATGTTGTTATCATATGCCCACTCTGTCATCTCTATGGATATAAAAGTAGATCCATTATCATAGACTAGAGATATAGGTGTCCCAAACTTGGTGTATATGTTTTATTCTAAAATTTTTATCACCTATTTGGTCTTTCATTGTTTATTTGCAACTACTTCACTCCATTTGGTATAGTAGTCGATAGAAATTAGAATGTACTTGTGACCATAACAAGAATCAAGGTTAATGAACCCTACAAAATCTATCCCCCATTGGGCAAATGGTTTATCAATCATTACTAGTCTTAGTGTTATGGTTTCCTTAGGCTCTTTGGTTTTGAAGAATTGGCATGAGTGTCACTCCCTCACATGCTTGTGAGCATCTTTGAAAATTTTGGGCCATTAGCCTTTAATATTTTATATGTCATAGTCCTTTTATATGGATGTTGACTTCCCAATTTTTCATGGAAGGTTCTCATGATCTCAACTACTTGACTCTTGGAGACACATCTCAATTAAATTCCTTCAAAGTAATTCTTATACAACACTCCATCCTTGATCATAAAATGAGTTTCCTTGAGACTTAGAGATATTATTTGTTCTTTAATTAACCCTTAAGTATAATAACCATTGATTAATAAGTGAAAAATGAGATCATACCAATCATTGGGTCTTAGACTTTGTTGTTCTACCTACATAACACTTAGCTTGAGGTTAGTATTGGAAATCAATTGAATTAAAGCCTAACAACTTACTAATTTGGTATTTTTCATCTTAATTTCATATTATTAGATCAAATACATCCACTTACCTCACTTTTCTCCTAGTTTCATTTTGAGTTAGCATGAGCTTAATGGTAGGGTTTGGTAAAATGGTGCATACCTTATTTCTAAGGATATAATGCCTAAATTTTTTCACCACCTTGACCAAAGCACATTCTTTTTTGTCATTCAAAGAGTAGTTCAACACAGTGTTTTTAAGATTATTTCTCATAAAATCTATTAGATGATCACATCAATCTATCTTCTAAGTTATAATTATAGTTATTATGTGATCTGAAGCAGAGTAAAGATAAAAATATTTAGTGAAGATCAGACTTATTAGTATAGGGTTTTGTCCAATTACCTCTTTCATGTCTTGTAAATCCTTCATGTCTCCTCATTATAATGGATATTAGCCTCTTTCTTCAACATGTCATTCAAAGGTTTCACTATTTCTACAAAGTTAAAAATAAACATCCTTACAAAATTTATTTTACAAAATAATGACTTCAATTTCTTCTTACTATTATGGGGCTCTATATTAGATATTTCATTTACTCTATCGGGATCTATAGATATTCCCTCCTTAGTGATAACATGTCCTAATAGTTTTCCCTTAATAACACAAAATACTTTTCTTTGGGTTGAGAAAAATGCCATGCCTTTTACATCTTTCAAATACATGTTGTAGGTACATAATATGATCCTCCCTATTTTTAGAAAAGACAATTAGATCATCCATGTATATGATAATGTACTTACCTACAACACCCCAAAAATCCTAATCCATAGCCATTTAAAAGGTGGCTCCTGTATTTATAAGTCCAAAAGGCATTCTCTTGTAGGAAAACATGCCCACTTGGTAGTAAAAGTAGTTTCAATCCTATCATCTTGGTTTACTAGTACCTAGTTATACCCTAAAAAGCCATCAAGAAAGGACATCATGGTATAACCAAAAATAATTTGTACCACTTGGTCCATATAAGGTAGGGGGTAATTATCCTTCTGAGATGATCTATTTAGATTTATAAAATCAGTTCATAGTTTTATTTCACCATTTTAATTCCTAAATAGGACTAAATAAGTAACCCAAGTGAAATACCTAATGGGGAACACAATCTTGGCATCTAATATCTTCTTGACCTCTTTGTATATCATTGGTTCTAAGATAAGGTTGATAGGCCTCTACTTTTATCTGAAAGGTTTGTAGTTTTTTTTAAAGGTATGGTATGAGTTATGACCATTGGATTAAATATGTTTAGGTAATCATACGACCATGTTATGATATATTTATATTTGTTCAACATTTATTTGGATCTTTTAGACTCAATCCTTGTATAGGTTGTACCAATATTAACTAGCTAAAGTTGACTTTGAAGTCCAAGATCAATTGCATTATAATCCTTCCCACTTACTTTGGGAATAATGGTAACCTCAACTAATCTATCATAATCAAAGAGTCTATTTAAGTCTATCATGCCTTTGGGTATCTTATTATCATTCAAATTAATGACCTTGTCATTGATTTTTCCTTCAATGTTCTCATCTTTAAGGATATTGGATTCATCAATAATGTGACCCTTAAACACTCCTAAAATAGTCATGAAGTCTATGATCTATTGATCATCACTAAATACCTTCAAGTGTTTTACATAATTAGGAACTAAGGGACATGGGATTAATTAAATTATAAGGCTTTATAACTTGTAACTTTGATTAGGCATAAGGTTGGCTATAGTTAAATAAATTTCATCAATAGCCTTATTTTCTTCCCTATGCATTGACACAATGTTAAAAGCATCAAAACATTTAATTAAGTCCCACACACTAAAATTATACTTATTGAGATAGGATAACTTGAATTGATATACTCTTGACTCGATTAACCACTAGTTAAAAATCACCAAAAGCTAATAGTTCCTTAGCCTCATGTTTGATTTCAAATTATAATCTAATAATAAGTGCTTCATATTCAGCCATATTATTGGTGCATGGGAACTAAAATTTTTAAGAAGCATTTTATTCTTTCCCACTAGGATTGATTAATACCACTCCTAATCCAGAACCTAATTTGCATTGACCACCATCAAAATAAAGTTTCCATAATGTAAGTAAATCATGAAAAGTTTTAGAGTTACATACCTTTGTGGTGTCATGAGTGTAAACACTAATATTTAAGTTAACCATGTTAACCCTCTCATTGATTACAATGTACGTAGTGATCATATGCTTTATTTTAGGATTTCTTTCTATCTTGATTTGTTTTTGGACTCCTTTCCAAGATAACAACATATGTGAATAATCTATTGACATATATGCATTCAAGCTCCTAGTCTAATCTCTTCTTGACACCATCCCATAATACTTAGGGATGTCCACTACTTAGATATCAATGAACTATTGGATCCTTAGCTTTAAGGTAATCTACATGTGAACATTCGATAATTAACTAATCACTTTGACTCTTGATTTATCTAATCTATTAGATTTGATGAGAATCAAACCTAATTGTTCACAAATATCCTTAGGCATAATATTTATAAATGCATTAGAATTTAAAAAATAATTTTTCAAATTCTTACCAAATATCCTAACTATAAGTAGGAAAGGAGGAACATTTACCTTAATTTTGTGTATTGCAACATTAACATGTGCATATTTTTAAAACTTACTAGGCTTCTTACATAAATATTCCAATAATAGATCTTTTTTTTATGTGATATGTGTCAAATTATTCAAGGTTGTGTTAGCTTTGATATTTTTTATGTCCTTTACTATGTTATATCTAATTCTATTGGAAGAATTAGATGCATCAATATTATATTGAGAAGTACTTCCCTTAGGAGGCTTTGAATTGTTATATGATGTAGTATCAGGAGTCTCAAATTTATTTGGAGGATTTGAAGTGGTTAATGATTAATTATACTCCCTATTTCTTAGAGGATAAGTCTTCTTCAAATTTTTTTAAAAATCATGAATCTCTTTAGGAATATCCTTATGGTCATTTTCTTCTTGGAAAGGGAACTCAAATGTTTCCACCATGAGAGTTAAATCAGATGTTCTACATGACCTTGAAGAGCCACATTTACCTACATCATAATCATTATTAGGGACAAATTCAAAAGTATCTAATTATTATTAAAATAATTCAAAAGTATTACAAAATTCAACACAGTCTATTTCTCCATTCTTATAAGTGAAATGAACTCTACAATAATCAGGTAAAGTAACATTAGTAAGATTTATATCAAGAAAATTCTTGCTATTAGATGGTTCATTGTTATTTTTATTATGGTAACTATCATTCTTAAATATATTAGTGGGCCTATTGAACCTTAGGAAGGAAAAATCCTACTAAAGCTCTCTCTAGTATTTTTTACTTACTTTTCCAACTGAAGGAAATTAGTGCTAAGCTTTTGAAACATCTTGAGGATAGAATCACTTTCATTCTCTGGGTGTAAAAATTATGAACTTGATTATTAACATTGGCTGTAGGCATTACATCTATTTAATCTTATGGATTAGATCCACTAGCAACATTATTCAAGAATCCTAGGTTTTGAGTAGGATGTGCATTCCTCAAAGGTAGTTGCTTTAAGGCTGAAAGTTGGTTTAGGGAAGGCATATTTTGGTTAAAATTTGGAATAAAATTTATATTTGGTAAATGTGGATTGACATTAGGAATAGAGTATATCAATTATCCTTGGGGTTACATCTATTCATTAATGATTATAGCCTTGGCATAAGCCAAAGCTAATGTATTCATGGGTCCAACAACTCTCTTTAGAAAATTAGAAGTCATAAGATCTAGGTCATCCTTATATATTTCTAATACTAAACCCTCATCAAGTATGTAAGGAGTTATGGTCCTCACAAACATTTTATGGTACCTAGCATTGACGTCTCTTATGGGATTATTTGCATCCCTTTTCATTATGGTGAATTGCTAGTATAGGACACAAGGGCTAATTATTTTACCAAGTTGGTTAATGAAAACATTATTAGATTCAACCCAACTAGTAATGTAATTTTTAGGAATATTTAGAAACCATTCGTATGCAACATATTTAAAAGTAAAAGGAAATAGTCTACATGATAAATCTTCATGACTCACATTCAACAATCCTAAATTGGCTTTGAAACTCTTAATGTGTTCTTCAGTAGTTATAATACCACTAGGACTAAATGTTGGCAAATATTTTTTAGGATTACAAGAAAGGTCATGTACTACATCTATCACATTGATTAAAGAACCACCTATCCAAGCCATACCTCAATAGGGATCGAGAATATGAGTACTATAGATTGGTGAAGTTGGAAAAGACTTTAAGATCTTGCAATTACCTTTGTTTCTCTTAGTTATCCTATGAACTTCTAATGAAAGGAAAGCTTTTCTAGTCACTGAATGCAACCTTGTCCTGATTCTAGGTAATTCTCGCTTGTGAGATTTGAATACTATTTTAAATATGATGTTTCAATCTTATCTTTGCAAGGGATAATGATTAGACTTGAACATTGAGATTTTTTTTCAAATATTTATATAATAGATGACAAAAGATAACAATCTTTAACTAAGTTAGCTCAAAGATTTATCTAAATATGTAAGTATGATTGATCTTTACTTGTTTAAGCTCAAATAAACTAAAATTACACAAGGATATATCAATATTTGATCAAAATAGCTACAACTAACCTCAAACCTATTAAATTGACAAATCTTAAGATATCTTTAGCATAATTAAGCATATACCTTTAAATAATGTTGATCTTTATCTAAAAGAAGTATAAAGATGGGTCAAAGACCATAAATATCACTAATATTTATATAATTGAGCAAGGATTGACATGATCATGCAAAGTTTACACCAATCTTTGAACACAATTCACAAGAATGAGCAAAGTTACTTTAAATCTACAAAGATCTAACTAGGCCCTCATTCTAGCACTAATGAAGATCCTCCCATTGATGCCTGAATATGTATCATAGGTGCCCATAGTGATTAAGAACACTTATAATTTTATAATTTTAGGAATTTAGTGCACAAGTTATAGGTTATGATAATCCTATTATCTATTGATGAAATAGAGGCAAATAAAATGAACTGTTTCACAATATTTATAATGTTTGGTGGTTGGGAGCCACTATGGCCTAATAGTTAGTCTATGAAAAATATGAAGTATGATATGCTAAGGAATATGAATTATGATAAATAATTAATCTAAAAACTAATCTAAGATGGATACACACAATGAAAATTAAGTTAGAGTGATCTAGTTAAAAAGGAGCAAAAAGAAGGGTAGGGCAAAGAAAAAATGTCATTGATCTTCATTCCGAACATCATGACAAACTTCAAATATCATCTAGACATGTACTCAACCAATATATGACATTAAGTAGCATAATATAAAATCCTATCACACTTCAATAAAACATATAAGGATGGTTTGAAATAATGAAAATAAGAACCAAGTTCACTTTAAAGATTTACCCCTACAAACAAACAACATTAGCCTAAATGTAGGAAGAGTAAGAAAATGAAATGAGCTTAAGCTGTTTAAATTAACCTAGCATTGACATAATTTAATAGCTCTACATTAAAATTTACACACCAAGAACTCAAAATAACCATTCAAATCTATAAATTAGAACAAACAAGTGAGAAAGAAACTAGAATAAAAAAAGACAAGCAAATTTGGACAAACTTTTCAAAATTCCTTGTTATATTAATTGCTTCAAAGTTACATTTGGATTTTGACTCTAATAACTCCCAATGTTTTTAAAATTGATAATTCTCCTTTTATATAATGGAAGGAAGTATGCCAATTAGTCATATCCAATTAAAAAAGTATACATTTTAGGATAATTGTCCTTATTACTAATGTTCTAAAATACACTAGACTTTCCTTAATGGAATGATCTATATGCAATGTGTTTATAGGATACACATAAATTTACAAATAGAATTTTACATTTTCAAAATATATAATTATT
>JARHVA010005227.1:1040000-1095000 GCA_037957365.1 Torreya grandis | reverse complement strand
ACTTGGAGTTATTTGAAGCAATGGGAAATCTTATAGAGATGGAAGGTGAAATCTATAGGTCAAAAGTACATAAGGACTTGGAGGAATATTTTAAGTGAATATACATGACTAGCTATGAAAATATATGCTGGTATATTCACCTGTTTATGTGAAATTTGATGAAACCCTAATTTTTTACTATGGATTTTAGGATAAATCCTAATTATTAGAGAACAAAACCTCATAGGAAGATAAATAATAGTGCCTAGAATACTAAGACAAAAACCACTAAATCATTAAATGTTTAAGCAAATAATGACAACCCTAGAAATTACAATCAAAACTTTTATATGAATGAAAATAACTCAAACAAGTTCAATGTATAAGAAAGATGGAAAAATGTAAGGAGGTGGAAATAAGTATTATACAAGGATCGATGGTGATGTATAAATGCTTGTAAGGTAACATGCGGATTGAGGTTGAAGTTTTTAGGGTGGAAGGCATCGTGTGGCTCAAGTTCACTGTCAAATCTCCAAATTAAATTTACAAATTAAAAATGAATTAAATAAACCCTAATTCCATTTATATAAATTAAAATTCCATATAATTAATGCATTCATGGGGGTAGCTGGAATACTATTGAAGTCTTTAAAAAAAATGAATTTTTATAAATTACATGTTGACCTCTAGATCCTATGGGCAAGGATAGGTTGACCTCTTTAAGAATGGGAAGGTGAAACTCCAAGAACATTTATAATTTTTTAAAATTAATAATTTCACTTGGAATTATGTATTTCATGAGCTAGGTTGTTGGTGGGAAGTGGAACCTAAATTACAATTTGAAATTTTACCAATTACAAATTGCTCTCTAAGATCTAGTTTCTAGATAGAGTGTTTTAAGGGAAGTGGAACTCTACTTGCAATTTGTAATTTTGAAAATTACAAATTACAATATAAGTTTTATTTTCCATGGGGTACTTGGTTTGTGGGAACCAAAACTCCACTTTTAATTTGTAATTTTGAAAATTGTAAATTGTAAGTGGGTTTCCAATTTCTACCAGTGAGTGTATTATGGGATTTGGAGGTTTGGATGTAATTTTCAGTTTTGTAAATTTTAAATTGTAATCAGATCTCTAGATTCCACTAACTAATGTATTATAGGATCCAAATCTCAAGAAACAATTTATAATTTTTGAATCTATAAATTATAGGTAGAGTTTTTAATTTTGTAGGCTTAAGTGAATGTGTGTTTTAGGTCAATTTAAGGCATTTTTCCAAAAAACTAGGGGGTATCCCTTATAATACTTGATATTTTGATATTTTTGGGGTAAAGATTATTGAGTTATAGTGTGAAGTATTATTAATTTAATGATATTATATAACATTAATAGATTTTTTAATAGGTTTATATATAATTTAGTGTATAATTTTATGGATAATATAGTAATATATTATATTGTCACATATAGGTTTGGTTTTATTATTAGGAGATTGGAGGTTAATACTTGAGATTTTGTAGGGATTTATAAATCCCTTATTATAGAAATGAGAGCCCTATATATTTGTAATGTATTTGAATGGTTTTTAATAATGAGAATGAAATAATATATTGTTAGTGTTTTACATATCTATGTATTTGCCTCTTAGGCTTTTTTTAATCTTAAATAGATCTATACCAACCCTTTCATTTGGTATTAGAGTAGTTCATAATGAGATCTTGAGCATTATGTGGGGATTTTTTAATTTAGTTTGCCTCTAAATATGAAAATAAGGTCTTTATTGAAGTCATTGTAATGGCATATTAGGGAAAGTATAAATTCAGTGTTCCTATATATATTCTTAGCATGCCATCTTAGAGTCTTGTCTTACTTTCCACTACATCAGGTTCCACCTATATGGAGTTTAATCATATTATTAAATAATTATCTTCAAAGGTGATTTAGGATTATAATTAACACCATGTAAATCAATATAGTGTATATTTGTCTACCTTAACACATATATTATGATCATCCATTATAAAAAAACATGTAATTTATTAGCATCATGTATCACTATATTATGCAAACTCTACTAAATCTACATTCCATGATGTAAAATAACTCTATGGTATTTATGTTAAAAGTATTACACAAATCTACATGTTTAGGTAATTGTATATTATGGGGGCTTCACCACTTACTACATCTCGTGCATGTAATAACAACATCAGTCTCTACATCCCTATGCCTAATATATCTCTACCAGTTGTACTCAAGGATTGACATCCTAGCTGATCATACTTTCACCAAGATCTATTAAATATTTCATGCACCTCAAAAATATCTCATATGATTTTAAGTGACATCATGGTAAGAATGACTTAGGTCCTACAATTTCACCTTTCACATTGTTAAAAGGAAAGAAAATTAGACTACACACATGTAGAATGAGGTAAATCCAATCAATTTTGAAAATTTAATTGTCATTTTCAATAGTTTAGACTATATTGGTTTATTACCAAGGTTTAAAATCTTCCATTATATTGAAGTAAAAATAATATAGGTTATTTTATGTATGAGAAGTGTACCTGTCATTTTTTTCTATGGTTAGTACATCATAGTATAGATGCCTAGTATTGAAAGTTTATAGACATTAGTTTATTTTATGTCAAAAAAATTCATTTATTAAATCCAATATTGTATTTTATAATTAAATTATTCAAAACTCTATGGTCTATTAATTTCAAAATAAAATGAGTCAGGTGTTTAAAGTCATTTTTTTTAGATCTATTGTTAAAATTCATCAAAAAATTAAAAAATGTCAAAAGAGTCATTTATAAAGTGTATCATAAAAAGAGTCAAGTTGTAAAATTCAAAGTTTCCATATGTAAATAAAAATTCAAATTCATTTAGTATTAGAGTCATTGTCAAAAAAATGTAAAAATATTTTCTTTTGTCTCATGGATGCTTTTTTTCTTGTACACAACATCCAAATTGTGGGGAGTCTCATCATCAACACCATGAGATTTATCGAGATATCAACTGAGTAAGTAGTATCACATATTGGAAGATAGAGGAAATGGAAGCTAGAGATTCTTGAGCCTCTCATTAGTCACCAATAATAGGGCTCAAAATAATATGGTCACATTTGTGTGTGTGTTTGTATAAGAATAGAAGGACATTTCTATTCACACGTGTGATGTCTTTTACACCAAACTAACTAATGCCAAGGACAATTCTTCAGTGGTAGTGGAGACCATCTATGTTGATTTTTTTGGGTGGTAACAAACATTAATAGGGTCTTCATAGGATGAAAATTAGGATTGGTTCTTCACGATATTTTAATTTTTTGAGTTGTGTGTGTTTTTAATTCCCATACTTATTTAGACATATTTTGATATTTAAAGAAAAAGGATAATGTGGATATAATGGAATGTGGTAAATAATTGTATAGGAGGGTATCTAACTATAGAGATCTTATGACTGCCTTACTTCTTGATGGAGATGACTACCAATGACACATACACATAGTCACATAAAGTAAATTTTAGATGCATTCCTTTGTATAATAGTGTTCATGTGTATTATGATCATGTTAGTGGTATATATATCTAAAATTATGCATTGCTATATGATTATGTTTGAGATAGTTCTTGAAGATGTATATTCACCCCATGCTCACATTAAAGGGGTGTAGATATGATTAATAATGTTGAAAAGGGGATGAATATTGAGGTATAGTGTGAAACATTATTAATTTAAGATTATTATATAATGTAAATATATTTTATAATAGGTTTAATTATAGTTTAGTGTGTAACTATATGGATACTACAATAAGATATTATATTGTCTCATTTAGGTTTCATTTTATTATTAGGAGATTGGAGGTTAATACTTGAGAGTTTTTAGGGATTTGGAAATCCCTTATTATAGGAATCATATTCCTATATATTTTTAATGTGTTTTAATGGTTTTAAATAATGAGAATGAAATAATATATTGTTAGTGTTTTAAATATCTCTATATTTGACTCTTAGGAGTTTTTTATGTTAAATAGATATGTATTATCCTTCTTAAAAAAATTAAAAATATTTTCAATAAGGTTCTTTATCTGCACACAATGGCATAAATTATTCCCATTAACGTGAATTTATTCACATAATTCATTTTGTCTATACCAATTTAAATAAGGAATACCCTTAGGATAGTGTTTTGAAGTCAACCAACTAATTGAATTGATAGTGGATAACTTATGAAACACAAATTTAATGGGATATCCAAGGTTACTAAAGATGTGATGAGAATGTACATTTCTCCATGGAAGAGGGCTTTATAAATGCAAAGGTTGTTAAGTTTGTTGAGTCAGTCTAAACTATTACAAAGGTTGTACTTGCTAAATGGGATGTTGGTGAGGATTAATTTGTATTTATGGTTTAGTTAATAATATGGTGTTTGAAACATTTGGATATGTCTCTACTTGATTACTCTATTTATAAAAACATTCTTGTTTTGGTTAAACTTCTTGGATTTTTCATATTTACTAGCTTGGTCTAGTCCTGACACTTGCATTTGGACTTGGTTTTCATTCTAGTTTTGGCCATTTAATTTGTTTTTTTTATAATTTTAGTTATATGAGGTAATATTTATAATCTATTTATTAATAAGGACCTTTTCAATGATCAAACCTTTTTTAATGATATCCTTAAAAGTGTGCTCACACTGTAACTTTCAGATGGTAAGATATCTCACTGTGCAAATTTTTGGTAAACACAATGGCTAATTATTTATTTGGTAATCTATGGGTAAAGAGGATATAAAGTTATATCCATCACTATAAATATATTTTAAATATTTCATTGACTTTCTACTTTGTTTGAGTCAAATCTACCAGTGAAATCTCATGTTTGAGATTGTAAGAGAAATGATGCATAAACTTGTCTAAAAGGGTTAAACAAATATGATACTAAGTTATTAAATAATTTTAGGAACCATTCAAAAAAATTTCCTACTAGAATATAAGGAACTAAAATTAGGATTTATATGTCATTATAGTCCACCAACTCATAATCAATAAATACTTCCATTAAATTGGCCTTGGGATCTCATTTACCCTTGTATTTGTTAATGTTTGGTGGTTTGTACCCTAAAGGGAATGGTATTTATATATAATCCATGTTGAATGGGTAAGAACACACATAATCCAACTTAAAATTTTCATTTCTTTACTAATTTAAATGGTAATAATTGTATCCTTCATTTCATATAGTTCTTATGCCAAGAAAGTAGATGGAATATTGGCTTGGTTTAGAGGATGGGTGGTCAAAGGTGGATTACCTTATCTAGGGTATAGTGGAAGAATGGTTTGATGTGTAATGTTGGTTTGTTTAGGTAGCTAACTAGTAATATGCATCCATGGATTTGGATGAGCTTATTTAAATTTCATGTGTTGTGTTGCAATATTCTAGTTCAGATTTAGTATATATGCCTAGTTTTGGGGGATTGTGGATGAGATGGAAGAATATGGATTTGAGTGAAGTATTGTGCCTAATGTGGTTGAATAGGTACTTATTTCCAAATACTAAATAATGAATATTTAATGAGAACTTATTATGAATCAAGGTCTTGTCTTTGGATCTAAGGCACATTTAGAACAAAAGTAAATTATTATTTAATTAGTACTTGTTAGATTATATTACCTCTTAGTTACACAAAACTTGTGAATTAGATTCTTGTATAGAATTAAAAATTTATCATTAAAAATAGACATATGGTGTTCATTAGACAAAATTTTTGATTATAAAGGCATGTTAGTTTATGAATATTGAGGTATACTTGTCACTACCTGATGAGGTGGAACATTAGTTACCCCTATTGAGGTGGTGGAATGTTTAATCTCTATAGTGTTGGTAAATTATAATGTGCCTATTGTTTTAGAATGTTAGTCATCACCTATTGTGGTAGAGTAACATTCATCATTATTTTTTAAGGCAAGGCACTAATTTGCATTTCATTACTTAATATTTCTGATTGTGTACCTGAATAAGTAGTTAGTTGAAGATGTGAGTTAGCTTGTTGTGTTTGGGGTTAGAAGTTCCTACCCATGTTATTATGAAACACTTGTGGAATATCTAAAGGCTCTTGTTGTGGACTATTTTTTTGTGTTTTTAAACCCCTTTGGCCTAGATTGGATGACACTTGCATGTTATCTACTATGTTTGGGACATTTGTCTATGTAGAAGTAGTAGACACTTCTTCAATAGTTAGATCATTGAACATGTCTCCAATTGAAGTTATTTTTATGAATGGGTCTATACTCAATTTTTATCAGATTATCAATTTGATTAAGACTCATATTTAAGTAACTATCTCAATAAGTGGAGAATTTGACATGGTCATGCTATTAAAATTACATGCTAAGTTTAAATAGGTCTAGTATGTTGTTTACATGTGTATAAAATGGTCTTTTGTGTGGCCATTTCCTATGAAAAGCATACATGGATCTTGGTGTGACATAAATATTATCACTTGAGGATTACTATAAGGGTCATGTTCAATGGTTTAGTTGTAAGGCATAGTTGAAGGCACTCTAGCTAGACTAGGCAATTTTTCATGGGGGATGTTTTTTGAAAACTTGGCCCCTACCTCTATAGATCTGAATAAAACTTCATCCTTGTTTGTAAGTAAGTGATGATGAAACAAATAGGGATCATATTTAAATGAAATTATAACATAGTATGGTTGTTTTTGACTTTGGTCTAAAATCCAAGGTGCACTAGTTTAATACTACACTATTTATTCTCATTCCTACTTTGAGTATAGAGGTATTTTAACTAGATCATGTAATAGAGGATCTTGGATTTATTCCCCAAAATAAGTGTTGTAATGAGAGTAAGTATCCATCTCAAAAACTACATTGTCAACATAGGGGTCTTGAACAAAGTTGTCTTGTGTGACAACATTATCATATACTAAATTATACATGGCTCTACTATGAGTATAGTGAGACATATTAAAATCAATGATGAATTTTTTGTGAAAAGACTTATATTTATAAAAATTCTCAAAATAATTTTTGAATGACAAATAGTTTTAACTTGATCTAACTTGGTCAAAACATGGAGTTCTATCTCTAAATGGTTTATGCCAAAAATTAGTACAAAATAATATAATGCCAGATGTCTAACATCAAATTTATTACGCAAAAGGTCAAGTGGATGAATAAAAACTATAATTCCAAACTCTAGGTGCTAAGAGATTCAAAAGAATCTAATCTAAGAAAACAACTTTTTTAGATATTTCAAATTAGGGACAAAATATAGGCTCAAAATAAGCATGTGCTAAGTCTTTTGGAAAAGTCATAAAATCTAGACTTTAATCAAAATAAGGTATGTGATTTAATCTAAAAAATCTAAATCACTTTGCCATAAAATAAGAATTTATATTTAAACATGAACTTGGTCAATTGGTATAAGGCATGAAATAATATGCACATTGAAGATAGGGTATATCTCCCAAATCTAGGCACAAACATTAGTTTTCAAATTGAATAAAGAATTTACCTTAGTTACATGACTCAAAAGTTAAAGATCGATGTATAGGTCAAAATTACATAAGTCATAGGTATAAATCAATCAATTATTATATTTTATTATAAAACTAAATTTATTTAAATAAACAATAATCTAGACAAGGATGAACAACATAAAAAAACTAGGCATAGATCCAAAAGGCACACCTAGTTTTAGTTTTGAAAATGGTATTGAGATGCAAGGCAAACAAGTCTTTGAAATGATTTAAGAAACATAAAGATGTTATCACACTATAAATATGAGATCAATGGTTTATTTCAAGACATAAAGGCATAAGATTCAAAATGAATTGGGCAATGTAATGACACCCTTTTCAGTCAAGTGACACACACATAAAATCTTAACAAAATATTAGGGCAAAGGTATAATGTCTAATGGGTAGCATAATGTCTCCTAAAACAAAGGAGTGATGTATAAACAAATCTCATTTTGATGTGGTATAAAAATAAAATAGTATAGTTTCACTCAAAAACCATGAGAGAAAAGGATAAAATGAAACAAACACCTAGGTCTAATGTCTTAAATCCTAAAACTGACAAGGTTGCATAATATTGTTGAATTCTATCAATATACTTACTTTTGAGAGGATATTAATTGTTAATCTAAAAAATAAAAGTGCATGAAAAGTAGTTATTTTAGGTCCCCTATTCTCTCAAGTGTTTGTATTATGACATGTAACTTCAAGTTATTTACCCTACATCAATAGTATGTCCACGACAAGTGGGTTTTTTCTAAACTATCAATTTTTGCACATTTATAGATGGTCCTAAGTGTGGCTAACATAAAGGATGATCAAATTATTTATATCTATGTCAACTAGATTGTTATGAGAAGGTCTTATCTTTTCCATAACCACTACATCTATCACTTGCTTAGTGTAATGCAATATCTGAGTTGATCATATGTTTTAAGGGAAAAAATCATTAATGGAGGTAGCTTAACTACTCAAACTACCATCCCAATGAGTCAACATCTAAATTTATATACCTCACCATGGAGTGCGGTTAAAATGATGTTAGGATATGAGTTCTTTGGTCAACACTTCCCTAAAGAACACATGAGGAGGTGATGAAATCCCACTTACAAGCCAAAATGTATAAAAATAAAGACAAGTGAAAAGACTTTATGGTCATTTTGGGGTCACCCAAACCATATGAATTTGGGTAGGGCCTTACCAACTTTATTTACACACTTTTGGACTAAAATGACCAAGGTAAAGAATGAGAACTTTGGTTAACCTGAGTTCCTTTAAGGGGATGGGAGGAACATACACATAACAATCATTTTTGTTAAATAAAAGCTTTTCAACAAACAAACATAAAAAAACAACTCTTAGGAGTATATAACTAAAATCTGAAAAATCATTTTATTTCACCAAAACAAAATATGTTGTGAAATTTTGGGCCCATTAGCATTTTCTTATTGAAAACTTTGAAAAATTAAAGACAACATAAGAAAAATAATTATTAAAATACCAATTTTAAATGCAAAAATTTCAAGTTAGAAGTGTTTTAAATGTCTCCTCATGGCCTTTGGGTATTGCAAAACATGTTAGAGAGTCCTTGTGCTTAGAAGCACTTCATGGATGGATAAATGACTTCCCAAATCTTGATCTCAGGTTTAGACACAATACAAAACCATAAAACATAGAGAAAAATTGTGACTCTCTACAAAAATGTAATTATCATCATAGTATCACAACTTGTAGGAAAATAGAGTATTAACAACAAGATTTCTACTCTAATGATAAATTCACTAAAATAAATGTAATACCACTACTATGAGAATCAAGATTTGGAAACTTAGCATAGTTATCATGAAATGGTTAACTATTAAATATTAGTGGTTTAAAGGTAATATAACTAATTATTTGGTGATATCACAACTCTCAAAGTTGTAATATTTTGATATTATGATTGTTGGAGTCATGATATTGCAATATCAATTTTTTTTGTAAGCAACAAATAGTTGTTATAAATTTTGATATTTAGGCACAAAATTTTAACAAATAGGACAAAACCACGAATGTGTGAGTTATGATATTATTTAAATATTATGATTTTAGAGATCAAAACTACAAATACATAGGTCAAGTTTGTGACTTATAGAAAAATGTATTTTGGTCTCCATTTTTCACCTATTTTAATTAGCAAGCTTGAATTTTTACATCTAAATCATTACTAAAATTATCTTAAAGTCCTTAAGATAAA
This sequence comes from Torreya grandis, assembly GCA_037957365.1. Taxonomy (NCBI): domain Eukaryota; kingdom Viridiplantae; phylum Streptophyta; class Pinopsida; order Cupressales; family Taxaceae; genus Torreya; species Torreya grandis. The sequence goes on along the minus strand of JARHVA010005227.1, from coordinate 1,085,238 downwards.
ATTTGTGGGGTGTTGGTCCCACTAGACATACCAACACTTGAGCTAGGAATGTGACATTGTGGGGAGGTTAGTCTAATAAAACTAATGAAATGAACACACTAAAATCCTAACACCTATAGAATATACACTAGGGAAAGCTTAGGTAACAATAACTAAATGAAATAACAATAAAAACATAAAATAGATAACCCTTTTACCTTATTTTTATCTCTAAATGGCTTGCTCAACATGTGCATTGAGAAGTATTTGACAATGAAGCTTGCTTGGATCTTTCTCTCCTTGGCACCTTGGCTTTGATGTTTCCTGGGTTAAGATTTGGGCATGGTAACACTACTTGAAAGGAATTTAGGCATTCTGAAACTACATCAAAGAGATTTTTTGAATATATTTGTGAATGATATCTTCATACCAAAATAACTTAGAGTACAATAGGTAAGACCTTGTATTTATAACCTTAAGAATTAACTCTCACCCAAGCTAAGTTAGTGTTGAGTTTAGGCTTGGAATGGGTTCAAACTAAACCTATGAGAGTTAAATATAACTCCAATTTAGTTAATAGTTTTCAATTAATTATGATTTGCAATTACTAGTTATGGCTCTCAAATTAGACATTCTAGGATATTTTAAAAGAGCTTGACAACTCATAAAGGTAATGATGAAAGGCTAAGATATTTTTAGTTTTTTAATTTCCTTTTTTAGATATTCATTAATTTAAAATGGATAATTCAACTAGGAATATAGTCTTGTTTAGATTGTTGTTTGATTTTTATTAGCCTTTTACTATTTCAAGATTTAATTAAGCATGCAAGTGCCCTGATTAATAGGTCCATATACCAAATTGGTAGTTGTTATACCACAAGGTGATTAGGGATGAATCTATGAGAGGTTATTATTACATATGATATAATACCCTAATTAGGGATGTCTCAACATGATTATGATATTTTATGATTGATGCACAAGAAAATTTGTGGCATTCAGTGATTCCTAGGCTTAATTTGTAATTATTGGTAGAAATCAGTCTAAAGTCTAATCAAGAAGCTAGTTGTGGCCAATTTTAGGAGTCTACATCAATAAAAGTACAACCAAAATCCCTATTATTCTAAATATATAATTATAATAACAACAATGATATAATTAAGCATATCATGATTTATTTGGCTAGTCATTTGCTAAACATACAATTAATATAATATAGAAGTGTAATTATTAAGCACAAAGTTTTGAAATGACCAAACATAAGAATTCATCTTACTAGATTTGCCTAGGCAAGTCTTACCACATCATGGGATCATCAAGTGGATCATTATAAACCACTACTAGAACGAACATAGGATAAGTTTAAAACTCACCATAATCTTTTGGATTCACCCAAGAAAGGACCAATCCTTGTGGTACCCCTATTATATTACTATACCATGATCCAAAGTTCTTGGGGATAATTTCACCATCATTATCTTACTTTACAAAGGTTAGGCATAAAGACATAACTCCATTATAAGAGGATTATTGCTCATTAAATTTAGATGAACCACGATGCACTTAGCTCAATTAGATGACATCACACAAGTGAGAATCATATTAAATAGGCATACCTATGGAATTAGAAGACTAAATTATTTCTCATGATATAGATATAACATTAGATAATTCAACCATAGGGGTCATGTACCTATATGTTGCTTACTTGTCCTTTAGTTATAATATCATTGTTTTATATAAAACATATGCATTCATCCCATTCAACTAACATGTGTATGTCCATGTAAGAATTAATTAATCAAGTAATATTAACCATTAATTCATGTGTACATTAAGGAAAGTTAGGATTTAATAACTCATTACTAAGGTGGACTATTAAACCATCAATCATAGTGTAACATTATAATTCCACACATTATACATTTGTCATCCTAATTTTAGGATTATTTACCATTCCCAAGGATTATTCACATTTTAATAATCATAATATAAGGAATATCAATAAATTCATTACCAAATTTAAGTCTATAAATTTTAAGCACATGCATCCGACTATAACCAGTGACTATCTATCTTAGGAATATATTACTACGTCACACAGATAATTAAAGTGATGCTACCAGTTGAGATTCCATTAGTGAAACATCAACTTTAGGTCCTTGAATTACATTTCTCATTAAACTAATTTTTTACTTAAGTACTCCACTTAGTTTTAATAAACATAATTAATGTAAAATATAACAATATAAGTATCATTCCATTATTCAAGGAATGAATATAAACAACTAAAACAGTAAACTTACTAAAAAACATTCCAATAGTATATAATGTTATCCTTATTTTTAAGAACCAGAACCAATAATATAGAACCATATAGATAAGGTCAATAATTATGATTTATTTCATTACATAAGAAGTATAAATAATCTCATTTAAAATGATACCACAACCAATCAAGGCAACCAATAGTATAATGAAAACACATTACTTTTTATAATAAAGGAATTATTTGCATAATCTAATTAAAAATAAACATGATACAGGTCATAAATTTAATTAACAATGCCTAAAATAAGTTTTTACTTATTATACAAAGTAGCTAATAATAAATCTAAAGCATATTAACTCATTGACATCCCCTTACACAAATATGTCACCGGTTAATATAAAACCTCTAACATGATTCTTAATTAGAGTTATAAAAAGAGTTATATAGCCTATATGTAGGTTTTTCAAGCATAAGCCAAAATATTTGATTCATATAAATATTAATCTACAACTTTGTCAATAGCACCAAATTATAACTATGCTCAATCATAATGAAACATCACATATCAACTACCTACAGATATGGAATCCACATAATCTATGAATTAATGCCATAATACAATAAATTTAAATAGATGATAACGAAGTGAATAATTTTCATAATTATTTTTAGGTACATACCTAGCCCAAATATTATGTAGTTATTCATATCTCAGGAACAAGCATGAAATAGTAATTATGTGATGTATGAGCATCAAGTGAAAAGTTGTCAATTCCATGTTTTGGCCATTAGAGATCAAAATTTGATCAATGTTGGGTTTTAATGTTTTAATACCAACATTTTAAGGTCATATTAATGTATATTAGGTTATATTGAGTCCCTAGGGATCATATGAGTTAGTTTTGATAGTGTTTGGAGTTTTCCCTCCAAAACCAAGAATTTGAAAATTCAAATATTTACAATGAGTCTCGAGTGATCAAAACATGGTAAAAACGTGGTTAGGAGAGTGGAAGTATTATAAAGGTATAAAAATTTATGAAATTAATATTTTATCCTTTATCATCATAATTCATTAAGATAGGAACAATCCAAAAAATAAGATTAGTCACCTTGTGCGTTGAGGTAGTTAAGGAAAAGAGGTTGGATGTAACTTCCAAGAAAAGATCCTACATTGAAAATGGGAAGAAAGAATAATTTGGTTGGAGGTTGGAATATATATATATATATATATATATATATATATATATATATATATATATATATATATATATATATATATATATGATATAATATGAAAATTTGAGGGATATATCCAAAAGTAAGGAGAATAATCTAAAAATTTATGCACCAAATCTTCATTGAATATGTTTTAAGCCATCCATAGACTATATGTTGTAATCAAGAAATAATAGAATAAATAAAGATATAAAAGGTTTTATATATTCATGTACTATGAATTATATTAAAAAAAAAAATATTATATATTTATTTAAAGGTCTTTGAGGTCATGAACAGGTGGATATGTGTATTTTATTATAGTTTTGATCAAGAATTGTAAGCTATAGTTTTGAAAAGAGAGGTTTTGAATGTTTCTATAATGATAGTAAGACAAGACTATCTTAACCTAGGATGTATAATACATTTAATTCATATATAATTCCAATATATTGAGGAAACCAATTAAAGTGTTAAAACTTAGTGTAATATGGTAATTCTATTCATAAACCCTTATTTATGGTGATGAGAATCTAATGTATGCAAATAAGATATATGTTTTTTGAGGTGTATATAGTGGCAATATGTGAATTTTTGTTTATATATTGGTGTATTATGTTGTTTATTATAATAATTTAAGTCTCACATGGTAAATTATAATTCTTGTCAATAAAAATAACCCTACTAGTACGAATAGACCCTAAATACAAAATTTGAAAACCCTATTTTAAGAAGCATTAAAAGGATCACTCACTACAAATGGGAGTGTGTATGAGGCCAATATTTTGAGTGGTGTTATGGAAATTATTTTTTAAGTTATATTTGGTAATTTTTTTAGCAACTCTTATTGTCCTAACCCAATATTAAGAAGACATTAAATATATAGTTTTCTAAACACTAAACACAATGCATAACCCCTATTTTGGTAAATGTTAGAATGGATATAAATTTGGATAAAATAAATATAATTGTGATAGAAGCATATTGATGTGAATAAATAGGAGAGTATATGTTTTTTATAATTTTTTAAATAAAGAGAGTTCAAAATTGGAGGTTGATTAAACACAAGCCTTGTTTCTATACTTGCATAATTTATTCATGACTAAAAGATAGATCGTTGAGATAATCCATATGAATCATAAATTTATTGGGTTATAAACTATGTGAGTAAGTTAAATAATGAGTATTTACATGGTTGGTAATGTATATTTGCTCAAAACTTTGTTTTTGTTTATCAAACATGGATATAGCCCTAAAAGAAACCTTGTTTTCCTCCTCAATCTAAAAGAAATGTAGATGGAAATGTGAATGGAATATTAGGAAAGAGTTTAAAATTATTGGAAGGTGTAAATATGGATTATATAGATCCATAAAAACTATTATATTCATGAAAAATACTTTAAATAGGCCCAAAACCAAATTCTATTGCTCTCGGGACTGTATGCAGGCCAAGAAACCATAGAATAGGTTTTAGTCATTATAAAGAGTTATAACCATCCAAAAGGGTTAAAAATTGGTAGTTTGGTTGATATTGAAAAGGTTAAGGATATTTTATTTGTTTTGATGTTTTATGGTCTCTATCCATACACACAATTTGATTGTGTTTATCAAGGAGACCTAAAGGCCTAATTATGCCTATCCTAATGAGAGAAAAGATAATAAGAGGAAGAGAAGGGTGGTAAAGTATGCCCTAAGAAGACAATTAGGAATAAATTTAAGATGATTTAAATGGTGTTAAATTATTTCTTAAGATGTTTCTAGATCTTTAGATAAGATGATAGGTCGACCAATCAAAAGGAAAAGGCCAAGAAGAAGGCTCTAAGCCTTGAAAGGACCTAGTAAGCATTGTGAGAATAAATGAAGGGTAAATTATGATCCAAGAGTTTAAATGGGTTAAATTAGATGGAATATTACTATATAAGATCATTTATTATAAAATAATAAGTTTTTTATACCTATTTCTTGTTTTGGTTCTTGAGACCTAAGGGATGGAAACTTAGTACAAGCAAAAGTGCAAGAATCAAAGAAGAGTGAATAGAATATAATAGATAATGAATGTGGAAGTCATTAAGGAGGAGTATTTATTTTAGATATGTTTTTAATATTTTAAAGAAATAGGGACTTATGTTAAAATATGCTTAAGCCTTTTTATAAGAAAGTGAAGGATTGAGCTAGACATGGCCTGTTGAATGACCAACCATCAGAGTGAAGTGACCAGTTGGATAATGAACTAGATTAGATGATTAATTATGAATTATCCCCATGCCTTTTCATCATTTGGTATTAGAGTAAGGCAAGTTATTCTTAGGTAAAATTTTGTTTTGATTTATTTACAACTTGTTGATTTGAGATGAATACATGTGTTATGAGGTATGCTTGATATGCCACTTGTAGCATATTGAGGGAAAAAAAGGTTGTAATTATGATATATTAAGGTTAAAATAGAGGAGTATAAGAGTGATAAAGTGGAGAGATAAATTCCCAAAGTCCTTTGAGAAGGACAAGAAGATATTCAAGAAAATATAAGAAAAGAGAAAGAGGAAAGGAAAGCATTTTAGCTCCAAGAGTTAAAAGGGAAGAAAAAAGACTATAAAAAGAGAGTAAATTAGGATAATAAGAGGTCATAAATATATGGAAAAAGGATATAAAATTCCCAATAGAGGTCCAAGAGGCAAGGTTGATAAACTTGATAAGAAGAAGGCCATAGGCCTAGAAAACAAATAGGAATGAAGTAAATGGATATAGAAATAGAAATATAGGGCATAAGAAAGGAATTGAGGAAATGTATAGAGAGGATAGATCTCATTATGAAGATCATAAGAGAAAAATAAAGATAATGTACTAGTTGGAAAGTGAAAATAAAGGTAAAGTGGCCACTAGAGTTACTTGTGATAAGAAGAAGGTACAAGAAAGGTGTCTTGAGAGATGAGAACAAAAGAGAGATAAAGCCAAAGAGGAATGAGAAGAGATATTTTTCCAAGTAAGAAACATGAGAAAGAAATTGAGAAGAGGGTTCTCATTTAATATAACAAAAATAAGATGTAAGTTCTAATAAGAGCACATGAGGGTGAAGATAAGAATAGTATATGGAGAATGTTTATGTCAAGGGCATTCAAAGAGACTATGTGATCTCTCATTTTGTATGGTAACATTACTTTTAATTTTTTGTTTTCAGGTATGAAGATAAATGTGGTGAAGGATAAGAATGAAGCCTCAAATTTTATGAAGAATAGGCCAATAATGTCATCCATCAAGTGGAAAGAGGATGACAAAAAGAAATAACCTCTTGAATAAGATAAAGTGAATGAGATTGAAGACATAATACATGTTAAAGATGAAGGTAATGAGGAATGCTATGATGCATTGCCATGCATATCAGAAAAAACTAAATAAATGGTTCCCAAAGAGGACATGAAGTTCACCCATGAAGACATAAAGGAAGATACAAACTTGTATCATTTTTCATTAGAGTTAAATGAATGTTTGAACATTAATTTTTATTGCATCTATTATGAGGAAAAGGATGATATGCAGGTTGAGGAAAAGAGTGACAAGTTGTATCCCTCAAAGAGATAAAAAGGGCATCGATATATGTGGCCTAAGGGGATGAAAAAAATAGGTGATGATAAGAAGGAGTTAAAGCTCAAACAAGAGGTCAAAAAAAGTAAAATAATGAGTGGAAAACAAGAACAAGTATAGAGACAAAGAAAAAAAGGCAAAGTATACCAAGTTGGCATGGTAGAGAACAAAGACATGAAGAAAAAAAGAGGTGAAAAGAAAATCAAGTGGCAGCCCAAGAAGGTATAAGGAAAAAATTGTGTGATAAAAAACATGTAAAGAGTACAAGAGGATCATATAGTAAGTGAATCCCAAGCAAACATGAAGATAAAGGAAGATAACAAATGAACAAAGCAAGAAAAAGAGATGGTGCATGAAAACAAAGTAAAGGAGATGAAGGTATAACCATGTATTAAATAAAATGAATGCATATATAAATATGAGTTTTTCCAAAAAAAAATTTAAAATTTTGTTTATGATGATATGTTTGAACTTGATTCTAAAGATAAATACATTTTTTACATAGAAAGTTGCATTCATGGAGGAGTGTTTATCAAGCCAAGATGAGGAAGAAGAACCTCAAAAATTGATTGACAAGTAAGTTATGAAGCATGAGGAGGTTTATGTGACTCTCATAAATAAATTATTCCAAGGATAATATAAACAAGAATTTTCCCAAACAAGTGAAGAGCAATGTGAACTAAGGTTTGAAGAGGATTTTGAGGAGATAGATGAACTAAAGTTGAAATAAGAAATAAGGATGTTGGAAGAATTATTAAATAAATTAAAGGGGATGAAAACATGATATTTATATCAGTTAAATATCAAGTATGAACTATAATAAAACTCAAATGAAGATTAACGAACATAGATATAAGAAGTTATCCAAATAAATGTACACACAATCAAGATAGTTAGCAAACAAGTGGAGCATGAAGAAGAAAATAAGGTGAGATAATTAATTGTTCAATCACAAGATGAGTTTACATTTTATATACATGAATATATGAGCCAAAATTTTTGTAAAATGACAATATACAATGAGGAAGATGAGAAGAACAAGAAATTTCTCTTACATAGTGAGCAAGATGATAGGCAAAGACACCAAAAAGAGAAGGAAAGTGAAGTAGAGGAATAAATATAAATTAATATGGGTCATATTATAAAGTTTTACATGAAAATTAGGCCATTATATCCTAATTAATAAGATTATATCATGAACAAAAATCAAGAAACACTAAATAAGCAAAGATGAAGATGTAAAGAAAACAAAGAGGAGACAAGCTATGAAATAAGCATGAGGAAAGAGAATAAGGTATATTTTATTGAATATGAGTATGACGGAGACCAAAATTATTTCGAAAAGTTGGAATATTCAGCAAGTAAAAAGATATAGTAGTTGGAACACTTAATAGAAATGGAACATGCATGGACACAAAGACTAAATAAAGTTACAAAGAAGAAGAACAAGTATTTGGCAAGAAAGAAGTAGAATTGAATGGAAAATATAAATAATTTGAATGTTAATGACCCTCAAAGCACCAATTTTAAGGTGTGAAATAAATTTTGTGGCACAATTTTTTTCTTCCTCTTGGGGAGTATAATACAGGAGCATCAAGTAAAAAGTTGTCAATTTTGTGTTTTAGTCATTAGAGGTCAAAATTTGGTCAATTTTGGGTGTTAATGTGTGTATACTAAAATTTTAAGGTAAAATTCAGGTATATTAGGTCATTTTTAGTCCCTAGGAATCATAGTAAGTTTTGAAGGTGTTTGGAATTTTCTCTCCAAAATTAAGAATTTGAAATTTCAAATATTTACAATGAATCTAGAGTGATTAAAACATGGTAAGAAGGTGGTTAGGAAAGTTTAATAATTTTAAAGGTATAAAAAATCATGAAATTAATATTGGATCCCATATCATCATAAGCCATTAAGATAGGATCAATCATAAAAAGAAGATTAGTCACCTTTTACATTGCGGTAGTTATGGAAAAGAGGTTCGATGTAACTTCCAAGAAAAGATCCTACATTGAAAATGGGAAGAAAGATACATTTGGTTCGAGGTTGGAATATAAGGAGGATATAATAGGAAAAATATATGGATATCTACATAATGAAGGATAAGAATCTAAAAATGTATGCATTAAATCCTCATTGAAGATGATTCAGTCCATCCATGGACTATATGTTGTAATAAAAAAAGAATAAAATAAAAAAAGATAGAAAAGGTTTTTTATATTCATATCCTATGAATGATATTGATTTTTTGTGTCTTGATAGGCGTTTAGGTCATGAATAAGTGGATATGTGTATTGTATTACAAGTTTGATCAAGAACTATAAGCTATAATTTGGAAAAGAGAGTTTTTGAGTGTTTATCCAATGATAGTAAGACATGACTATCTTAACCTAGGATGTACATTGAATTTAAGTCATATATAAGTTCAATATATTTAGGAAACCAATTCAAGTTTGAAAAGTCAGGGTAAGATGGTAATTCTATTCATAAACCTTTGTCTAGAGTGATGAGAATCTAAGGTATACAAACAAGATATATGTTTGTTGAGGTGTGTATGGTGGTAATGTGTGAATTTATATATATATATATATATATATATATATATATATATATATATATATATATATATATATATATATATATATATATTATTGGATTATATGTTTTATTACAATAATTTAGTGATCACATGGTAAAGGATAAGTATTGTCAATAAAATCAACCCTATTAGTACAATCAAACCTTGAATACATAATTTGAAAACCTTATTTTAGAAATCATTGAAAGGAGTGAGTATGAGGTCAAGAATTTTAGTAGTTTTTTGGAAAATATTTTTAAGTGATGTTTGGTAATTTTTATTAAATATTATATCCTAACCCAAGACCAAGGTGACACTCAATACATAGTTTTCTAAACCCTAAACACAGTGCATGGGCCCTATTTTGGTAGATTTTAGAATGGATATACATTTGGATAGAGGAAAGACCATTGTGATATAAAGTTATTGATGTGAATAAACAAGAGAGGAGATACTTCTGATAATTTTTTAAAGAGACTCCAAAATGGAGGATGACTAAACAAAGGCCCTATTGTTATACTTACATGGTTGATTCATGAGTACATGACTAATATTTGAGAGAACACCTATGAATCGTCAAGTTATTTGATTATAAAACACATGGGTAAGCTCAATATGGAGGTTTTACATGGATGGTAATCTCTCTTTGGTCAAAAATTTGTTTTTTTTATGAAACATGAATCTAACCTTATAGGAAACCTTATTTTTATACTTAGTCCAAAAGAAATGGAGATGGAAACATGAATGGAGGATTAGAAAAGAGTTGAAAATGATTTAAAGGTTTACCTATAGATTAGAAAGATCTATATAAACTGTTATAGTCATGAAAAAGACTTTGCATAGGCCTGAAACCAAATTCTATTGCTTTTGGGACTATATGCAAGCCAAGAAAACCTAGGCTAGGGTTTAGTCATCATAAAGAGTTCCCACCATCCAAAAAAGTTATAATTTTATAGTTTGGTTGATATTGATAGGTTGAATAATATTTGATTTGATCTAAGGTTTTATGGTATCTATCTGTACACAAACATTGATTATGTCTATTAAGGAGACCTAAAGGCCTAATTAGGCTTATCCTAATGAGAGAGAAGACAATTAGAGGAAGAGAATGGTTTTGTAACTTTAAGAAGATTTCAAGGGTGGTATAGTATGTCCTAAGATGTTTATATATATATATATATATATATATATATATATATATATATATATATATATATATATATAATATTATAGGTTGACCAATCAAAAGGAAAAGACCAAGAAGAAGGCTAAAAGCCTTGAAAGGACCTAGTAAGCCTTGTGAGAAGAAATAAAGGGTAAGTTGTGATCCAAGAATTAAAAGGGGTTAAATCAGATGGAATATGAATATTTAAGAGCATTCATGACAAAATATTTATCTTTTGATACCTATTTATTATTTTGGTTCTTGAGACCTAATGGATGGAAACCTAGTATAAGAAAAAAAAGAATCAAAGAAGAGTGAATAGAATAAAATAGATAATGATGTGGATGTCATTAAGGAGTATTATTTCTTGTATAGATGTTTTGAAGATTTTATGAAAACATGGACTTATGATTAAGCCTATATATAAGAAAGTGAAGTATTGAGCTAGACATGGCATTTTGAATGACCAACCATCATAGTGAAGTCATCATTTGGATAATGAACATGATTAGATCATAAAATTTGAATTCTCCCCATGCCTCTACATCATTATGATAATCAGGCTCAACATAGTAAAATATTTACTAAAGTCAATAGAAATTGATGTAGAGGTATCAATTTAATCTTATTATACTTGGATAGAAACACAAACTTTCACACTTACCTCTACCATTTCCACCTAGCTCTAATCACATTGGTTTAGTCCTCTCTGATCTTAGAAATCAAGGTTGCAATCACTTGGCACTTCTTAGTTATTAGGGTATTTGACATTTTGGTTCCCTCTTGACTACTCTTTAACTTAGTCCTTCATCAATATATAAAATTCATACCATTCTCATACAACTCTTGTTAGTCTCTTTATCCATCTCTAAAAACCCCTCACTACTTTTTACACCTTACTCACAACTTCTACTATCTTAACAGGGTCTCTTATAGCCCTTTTTTGAACCTTTTCTACTTGTACAAAAAATTACAATGAAATATTAATAAAGTAATCAATTTTATGGTCACCCTCTATCTTATTATATCTACTCATGAAATTTAATGGCCCCATTCATTCTCTAGATGCCTTTTTATACACCTACGTAGGCCCAATTAGGCCTCTTTAGGTCTCTATCACCCTTTTCTATCTATACACATGGTTTCATTTTGAAACCTCAAAAATCCTTTCTATAACATCATTTACCACCAAATAATTTTTTTTGGGAATTTTCACATATTAGATCTCTTCATATCTATGGTTTTATGTTAAAACCCAACCACAGGGTTCATAGTTGTTTGCACCTACCTAAGAGGGATCAAATTTCATTTCCAAATGTTTTAATGGGTTCTAGACCTCCAAAATAGTAATGTATGGTATATCTACTTATTCTCCACCTTTTTGAAACTTAATGTTCCTTCACATAATCCCTTAACACATTCTAAACATGATTCTTACTATGCTCTATACACACAATCTACCTAATAATAAGAGAATACATGATTTGGATACTCACTGACCTTCCCCAAAGCTATTGAGGAAGTATATCAACATTGTAATAATTTTTATGGTCTTTCAACACTATGTTCATGTTTAAATAACCTTTATTCACACTTTTTATTCATTATCCATCCTTCCAATGGGTTTCTTCATTTCATATATAACACAAAATAGGGGTTTGCATGCCTTTATTAATGAATTAAGTGTCCTTACAAGTTTAAACCTTTAAAAAATCTTAAGAACATTTAAGCAAACACTTACTAGTTAGTTTCAAATATTAACTAAGCCTCCCTATAATCCTTTTCTCTTGGGGCACACACTAAGCTTTATCTTAAACATAGGATATTTGAATATAAAAAGCAAACTTTAGGTTAACAATAAAGGGCTCCTCTTGAAATCAATATTTAATGCTTTTCAATCTAGTGTAATTAACTGATACATTTGTAGACAAATCTTCACACCACACTATCTTTTTCTCTCAAATCATATACAAAGTCCTATACTTATAAAAACTTAATCTTATTTTAACTCAAAATGAAAGAATACATAATATGTTCATCTAATGATCAAAACTAAGAAAAGTCCCATTAATCACATTGTAATTATCATGCACATTGGTGTTCACTGTATATTGGATTCAAAACACCATAATAAATTTCATTTTATTCCTCGTCACACATACACAAACTATTTGTATTCCTTACCAATAAAACATAAGGTTTATTTACATTTACTTTCAAAATAGAGGTTCTGTCTAGTTTATATTTCCATTTTAATTCTTACCTCCACATACCTCCTCATTCAAAAGACTCACATCAAAACATATATATCACTTATAAATTCTTACAAAACCTATAATTACTTTTCCCAATGGATTCTTGTTCTCGCTCAAGAATCATTGAGAAAGCTAATCCATCTTAACTCCTAACATAACATACTAATGACTCAATTACCTAATCCTCTATTTTGACTACTTATAAAAGATAATACAATACTAATTGCTAACTACCTTCTTTTCTTAGAACTCAAATGTTTGAGTTCTACTATTGGAGAGAAAAACCCTTTTGAACAACAACTCAAAAATTAAAGATCTCTAAGAAATATAATCATGAAAAAACCTCTAAAAACTAGGATAATTAAAAAATAGAGACCTTTAAATCCACCCCTACATCAAAAATGTAAACCAAGAACTAGGATAACTATGTAAATGCTAAATATACATCTTTCTTACCATAACAGTTGTATACAAAAGTGCAAAAAATTAACTAAAATTTTTAGTTACAACTGTTAGTTCAAATAGAACATTATACCACTTCATTCATAATTCCTAACCATAAACATATCGCTATGTGATCCCAATGAGTATACAATACCATAAAATGATCAACGCATAACAAACTACAATCAGAGTTATAGCTAGGGTTTTGATATAGGAAATGAAACCCAACATATATGCATATCAAAGAAATAATTTCAACTAGTTAGACATACAAGAACCATATTTCCATATTCATTTTTTCCCACCAATAATAACAAAAAATACAATACTAATATTTTCCAACATAATAAATGTTACAAGGTTGCATAAGGTAAAAAGAAGGAACCATAACATAAAATGGGTAACCAACTATAATTCAACACACCAACTAAGTATCATACACCAAAAATCATGGACAAGAGACAATATTTCACACAAAATCTAGTTACATCAATGGAAAAGGATGGATATGGTAAGGAAAAACACCCCTCAAAACTAGGCCTATGAGCCCAACCATCAGTGGACCTTACCACCCCAACCATAAGTTAGGTGGAGGGTTTTAATAATATGGTACTTGGATAAGGTTAAAGGTATAAAAAAATACTAAGACACCAAAATAACTTATAAAATGGTAAAAAAATATATTAGTGAAAAAATATAGATAACATAAGAATCATATCACCTAACAAGTCAATCATCCTGAGAAATACCCAAGGCATACCATGAATCGTTATAGGAGATGATTTACTTAATAAATCATGATCTATCATATCCATTTAGTAAGACCAAAGGTAAAACCAAGTCTATTAATTATCCAAAGAGGCTTACCTGAGTGTAAAATGGTTTAGCATAATGGGTTAAATCCAAAACTACCAAATTGACTCCTTTGAGTCAAAGAGAGGGAATACATATCATTCATTAATATAAAATAAACTTGGTTTGGCTTAAAAATAGCCATGTATAACCAGAATTTAACTCCTTTGAATATTTAAACAAATCCAAAACCAAATAATAATGTAATGTTGTGCAATCATAGCGTAATAAAAATAATTTGTAGTCCAATTGATAACTACAACCCAACCACTTGGAGAAAAATTAATTCCAGCTAATAGGAGTAAAATAGAGGTTCACGATCATTAAGTCAAATCAATTTTACTACAAATTAGAAATTAAAAATATAGAAAAGAGATATGCATAGTACAGGGTGTGGTATTAAAGTGACAACCAAATATTATTTAAATATGAATAAAATCATATATTAGGAAGACATTAAAGCTTCAAAAAAATCTATCCTCATTTACATATGATATCTAGCAAACCATCTGAAAGAAAAACATATATAGTAAAGATGACAATATTCAAAAAAATCTATCATTATTTACATAGGATATCATGCAAAACAAGTATGAATAAAATCACATATAAGGAGACATCAACCTTCAAATAAATATATCCTTATTTACATATGATTTCTAGTAAAAAATTATAAATAGAAAACAAGCCCATAATAATAAACACAATTGGGTGTTGCAATTATCACTATTAGTTATGCATGAGACTCTATATGATATCTAGAAAACTCAAATAGTGACTCAATATAAAGAAGGCACACCAATAGAAAACAATCCCATATAAAGAGACCAAATTAAGCATTATGATTAAAATGTTAGTTAAGCTAGTTTGGAGGTAGTGAAAGTTTTATAATTAATACTTGATCTTATAAAAAAATCCTAAGTTTTAAAAACCTTTAGTTTAAAATCCTCACACTTTTTAACAAATGCAATCACAAAGATTAATGCCCAAAATAATCTTATAGTTCCTAGTAGGAATACATAAACTCATGATTTAAACTTTTTCTTTCAATTTGGTAAAATGCAATCATAAATTCAAAGGCCAAAATAATTTAGGTGTCTATCAAGGGAAATAATTGATTTTGGGTCAAATGGGTGCTATTAAATATTCATAAGGAAGTATCACAACTTCCCCATGAATCTATAATGATTCTATCACACTCCATTCGGAAAATAACATAGTAAAACCCATATTCATATTATAAAATTTCACCACATTCTGATCTAGAAAAAAATTGCAAGGTTCCATGCTTAAAATTATGGCTTTCTTATTTTAGCATGCGACTCCTTATCCATCCAAAATCACCCCAAGAAACCCCTAGGGCATAGGCCTAGTAAGACTCCAATCTCCCATTCTTCTTTCCCAAGCCTATGTGCCCCTCTAGGGTTTTGACACAACAATGTAATGCTAAAAACTAGAATGAAAGGATTTTAAAAAACCACCTTTTTGGAGTGCTAGTCCACCAAAGAAAAAGGATGAAGTGTCATAGGGAACAAGTCAAAAAAACTCAAAATAATAAAACCACCATAATAAAATAATAATAATAATTACATTAATAATGGGTTAAAAAAATCCATAAGTCAATCCATAGAAATAATCAATAAACATTAAAATAATAATGATTAACACAATCATGAGTCAACTCAAATAATGGTAATAAAAAATAAGATTATTAAAACATATAATTACCAAAAATCAAAAATTGATTATTAATAATAATAAATAATAAAATCTTTTAAATAATAAAAATAATCAAATTCCTTTTTAGTCTTCCCAAGCTCGATAATAACAAAAATAATAACAAAATCATTAAGATAATAATTAATAAAAATAATAAAATAATGATTAACAAAAATCGTTATGTTGGTTAAATTTCATGGTAGTCAATAGTCCACAAAGGGGATTCCTATTATGGTATTCCAAGCTAAGAGACCCAATACATTATAATCTTACCCAAAAGTATAAAAAGCTAATACGATAAGCCACTCCATATGGCTTAAACTTAAGTAGAAAATACACCCATAGGGAAAATACCAAGACACAAAATCATCCATGGGAATAAATCCAAACAAAAAACCATAACAAAATGTACAAATATAAAGCAGCACCAATAAAAGATGAAAAATGCTAATGAAATAGAATAATCAAAATAGGGTGGCTCAATATCACATCAAACACATTATACCTATCAGAGTGATTTCAAACTAGTCAATTGCCCCTCAAGTATACTTGAGATGTCTAAATCCACCATTGAGCCTAGCTCATGGCCTTCTTCCTACATCCCCCAAATAGGACACTATCAGTACCAAAATAATATTAACATAAATAAGAAATAATAATGAATTCAAAATGAATCATTAAACATGAAATAATAAATTAAGGATAACCATCTATAGTTGTAAAGGGACTAGAGTCAATACTGATGATCATGACCTTAATCATTCCCTACAAACATAATCAACATATGCAAGAGTGATCAATCTCAATTTTCATATTATGAAACATGCCAAAGTAATAATATAACTAAATTTAAGTAGTATATATAATAAGATAAAATGAATCCAATGAAAGTAGTATATGTATTAGGATAAAATGAATCCAATGTAAGCATCAACCATGATATAGCATGATCATAACAAAAACCTAAGATATCTCATATCTCAATCATCTATAATGGAACCAACATTAGTAGTCATTAGTCAAAGTTCTATAAAAAATGCTAAAATAAGATAAAATCAAATATTTGTAAGGGGTCACAATATTGGGTCATGACATCCTCCCCTCCTTAAAGATGAGCCATTTTGATGGCTATCAATAGTCAAGAAAAAAATATTCTCTAGATATTTTCAACTAAATAATTAACACTACTTATAGACATTCCACCTATTGAGGGGTGGAAATGCCTCAAACTTATCCTATTAGCATTCCTATTTTCTAACATTAGGACATCTATATTCTATATTACATTAGGCTAGGAAATGGACTCCTTCCTACCTTCATGTGTCGTGTACAACACTAATATGGAATAACAATACTTATGTAACATTATTAAATTATAATATTCCACCGAATATCCTAACTTGGCTGGGACGTTTCCAAATCTCATGCCTTAAAAGACCATCAATCACATTAGAACTACTCAAAACTAGCTGCAAATAGGTTCACCAAACCAATTATGCCTTCATTAATCAACAAATTTTCATGGCAAAAAATGTTAGTTTCAATACAACACTATTGTCATTAACAATTCCATCCATTTATGAAGTTGATTAATTAAACATCATGAGCATACCATGATCCAAAGCATAGCAACTTACACTTACCTTAATATGGTTTGCAACAAATGGTGCTAACGACACTCCCAAGAAGGAAATGTAACCATAATTTGACTAACTATAAATTGATTATCTAAATCAATTAGAATTTTTAATATAAAAATAATCCTTTACCAAGCTCATTAATCATTTTTTGTTAACACACATAGACCTATAACATGAGTTCAATGATTGAAATCATCCAATCTAACTAGATTGCTACTAGATTTACAAATTAAGAGTGGAATATTCCACTAAAAACATTATGCCACATGCATAATCCTTAAGAACATTCATTATATAATGTAATTTCATAAGGGTATTCATCCATACTATTATGCTTACTCTACTTCATCATCAACCATCCATGGGTTAATGTAGCATACTACACCAACCACACTAAACATTAGAGAAACCATTATTGGCATCACAAGGAATACAAAGGTTTAAAACACGTTATCCAGCACATGTGAGCTAACACAATGGTCCAAGGATACCAATACCACCATCCAAAATCAGCTATTTGATGGCATTACTCAACTTTCAGCACTCTAAGAGTCAAGTGGGTACCTAGAATCTTTAACACTGCTTAATCAGGGTTTCATGTTACTCTTTCAAAGCATAAAATTAGTATATATTCTAGTAATGATATTAAAATAAAACATAAATATTCATCCTAGAATATCTCTAATAGGTATAAGAAAATAATACCTAAACCATAACATGTTTGCACATACAAGCCAGTACATGCATACATTTTAACAAGTACCACCTTGTTGATTTAGCATAAATGTTCAAATTTTATGACCAGTTAGTGATTCACAAGGTTAAAAAAAATTCATACGGTTTTATTTCACCAAAACCTCTAAGAGGTGATTGAAATAACACTCAATCCATAAATTGATTATTATGCACTAAGATCCCATGGCCAACTTATGGCACTCATCATTCACACTCTGAATGAATCAAGTGGCTACTTTGCACAAAAGGGAAATGTAGGTTTCATCCTATGAGAAACACAACTTCCTAGCCCTTACCTAGTCTAAATCATTAAAAATATAGTTATTCTCTACCCTTAACCTCATAATTGCACCAATGCTCATTATTAGAGTAGTGAAGTGGGATTACATCACACAATACAACACTATACCTTGGCAGATTTCAATGTAAGAGGTTAGTTTCAAGAGGGAAAGGAAAAATCACATGAGAATCTTACTATAACATTACCACATAATTATATGTTAACAACACACAAGTGACATTTATTTCATGACATGTACATAAATAATCATCAATAATTTCAAAATCATAAAGCAAAGTAAGGTCCACAAGGTAGAATTTAGAAGTGGGAGATTCCCTTACATAAGTGAATTACCATCATTAAACATTCCATAGATAACAAAATGCCATCATGTATATAAGTTCTCATACAATAATGATGATATCAAAAATAAATGTGGAATTCCACAAGGCTAACTACATACACAATATATAGTGAAGATACATATTTATATGATTTAGCATAATCAACGAAATGTAATAGTTTACACAACACATAACAACTTTACATATAATAAGGGACCACATGAAATAGGTCACCCATACATGATTAACGTGTTTTGATAATTATGTCAGTGTACTTTCACATCACAATAATTAAACACACATGATGGTGAAGCACAAGGGCAAATGATTCCCATCAGGTCACCTGATGTCTATATGCCATCAAATATCCATCATATAGTACAACATGATCAGTCCTAAGGATCTCAAGATTATGCTCACCTTATTTTAGGGAAGGTTATGATCTAACAAGGCCAATAAAATATATCTCGATGATTTGAATAAATTTACCAATAATTTTCATGCATGATGGATAGACAGCTCATGCTACCCAGTAACAATAGATTCCCAAAACTTTTTAACTTTCTCAAGCAAGTTAGTCACACTCACCCACTAGGCTCTCTAGGCTTGAGCCATACCCTTAGACCTTTTAATATATTATACCTCAACATCACTTTGGGGAATGGTGAAATTAGGCAAGGCATAAGGTGAATGATATATCACTACCATGGAAATTACAATTTCCAATAATAAACAAGTTTAATCATAATTCAAAATTAACATCTTCATGTATGTAAGACATATCCAATGTCACAATTTACATATTAATGGGTGTTTAAAGGTATCCAAGTCCAAATTAGGCATCCCCATGAATGTATAACTCATCCAAGATGAAATTAAGCATCCCCATGGATGTAAACCATATCCATAGTTATCATAACACCCTCATGGAATCAAACATATCCATGATCAAAATAAACATCATGGGAAAAAAACATATCTACGATCATAAAAGACATTCCACAAACTTATTAACTTTCAGCCTTTTGGAGATATGAAACCACATGCTTCTTCAATTAACTCAAAAGAGACCAACTACATAAATAAGATCAATTTCTAATTGAAATAAATATGCTCCTTCACAAGCAAAGGTCCCAAGCCTTACTAATTTACCTGAGTAAATTAGATACTTTCACCCTATTTAACCCTCCAGGTTTAAGTCTAACCCTCAATCTTCCCAAGGCCATAATATTCTAAGCATCTACTAATGACTTGCCCATACAAGTCAACAATATATACCAAACATCATTTCCTCAATTCTAAAGGTGAAATAATTATCACCAATCTCACATCAAGTTACCCATAAAAATTAATACTTAACAGGGGATGCTTACCCCAACATAACTCGATTAGGGAAGGGTTGACCAAACCAAGGATATGGGTAAGAATCATAAGGTCATTGTATATATTTACCAATTTTTGTTCATACATACACTCCATAAATATAAGAATTTCCAGCACTTTAGTATTGCACAACAAACCATTATTTTATTAACCCAAGAGGCTAAGTGCATTTATAAAATTCATAACATATCCATTTAAAGCATATAAGGCATATATTTTTCCACACAAGGTATAAAATTTCACCCAAGGTTTTGTATGCACTCAATCATATAATGCTCCAATTTAATCTTATCAAAGGCAACATAACCAACAAGTGCTATTCAACCATCTAAAGGCATACACATACATGTTGATATAATATAATCCTTCACAAAAATATGCACATCCATATTATGTGTATTTTCAGCCATCCAAAAGTATACTATGAAAACATAAACCTTTACAAAAGTATGTAAAATAACACAAAAAGTCATCCAACCTTTTCAAGAATATGCTAAAATAAATTCAATGTGCCCAGAACTCATCCAAACCTTTAAAGTATAAGATTTGATACTAGATGAAACAACCCCCAAAAAATTGGTATTGCCTTTAGATTACATAATGGGATCATGTTTAGGGCACAATGCACAGCTTTAATGTAACACAATGCATCTAAATAATCAATATATAAAGTAATAATAACCATATTGGTTCACCTTATAAATTTACCTAGGGATAAATTCCATTACATAATGCCATATAGAAGTATGTTTGCCTTAGGATGATATGATGTTCAATGGGGTATTATTATGTAGATCCATACTAATAACCATTCTAAATTTCAAAGGAACTGACTTTCTTTATCAGACCACCCATTAACCTTTATCCCTACTAAAGTGTCTAGCTACCCATGTAGTCATGGTTTGAGAGTTTAGGGGATTAAATAATTCATTCATGCATAAGATGCCAATAAAATTACAGCCATCATCCCTATTATTCAAAATAGATAATACTAAGAACAACAAGACTAGAAATAATCATATCAACATTTATATAGCTAACCATTTGCTAAGCATAAAATTAATTTAATAAAGGAGTGTAATTATTATGCACAGAGGTCCAAAATGATTAGATAGAAGAATTCATCTCACTAGCTTTGCCTAGGCAATTCTTATCAAATCATGAGATCAATAAGTGGACCCTTCTAAACCACTAATAGAACCAATATGGCATAAGCTTAAAATTCACCATAATCTTTAGGATTCACCCAAACAAGGATCAATCCTTGTGATACCCCCATTAGATCACTATACCATGATCTAAAGTTTTTAGGGATCATTGTACCAGCATTACCTTAATTGAAATAGGCCACACATGAACATATAACCTCATTAGAAGAGGATTATTCCTCATTAAATTTAGATGAGACACAATGCACTTAGCTTAATAGAGTGACATCACATAAGTGATCATCCTATTAAATAGACATACATATGGCATGAAAAGACTAAATTACTTCTCATGATATAGATATACCATCCCATAAGCTAGTCATAGGGTCCTTATACCTATATGCCTCTCCCTTGTCCTTTAGATATCATGTTATTGTATAAAACATAGGATTTCACACCATTGATTTAACATGTGTATGTCCATGAAATAATTTATTACTTAATTAATCTCAACAATTAACTCGTGTATCCATTAAGGAAAGTTATGATCTAATAACTCATTCTTGAGGTGGACTATCAAACCAATGATCATAATGTAACATTATAGTTCTACATAATACACATTTGATCCTCATCCCAATTTCAAGATTATTTTTCATTTCCAAGGACCATTCACATTTTAATAATCATAACATAAGGTATACCATGAAATTAATTAGCAAAGTCAAGCTTATAAATTTTAAGCACATGCATCTATCTATAACCAATAACTATCTATATCATGAATTAAATACCAACTCACATAAACAATTGATGTGATGATACCAGTTGAGCTTATATAGGTGAATCATCAACTCTACGTCCTTGCATTGCATTTTTCATTGAACTAACTTTTAATTTAGGTACTCTACTTAGATGTAAGAAACATAATGAATATAAATAATAACTATATAACTAGAGTTCTATTATTCAAGGGATTCATTATAAATATCTGAAATAATAAATTTATTGAAAAGCTTGCTAATAGTCTATGATGTTACATTATCCTTAATGGTAATAAACACAACCAATAATGTATAACCATATAAATAAGGTCATTAATTAGGTTTTATTTGATCACTTAATCATTATAAATAAGCTCACTTAAATTGATACCAAAACCAATTAGGGCAGCCAATACTGTAATGAAAATATATTGTTTTTTATCATCCAGGAACTATTTACATAATCTAATTTTAACAAATTGATTCATCCAAAGTTATAAACATGTTATAGGTCATAAATTTAATTAATAATTCCTCATATTATCACTTTCAATTATCAAAATAAGTTAATAATAAATATAAAACATATTAAAGGAAGTAATATATATTATCCATAGACATCCCCTCACACAAGGATGTCATCGGTTAATATAAAAACTAAAACATGATTCTAAATTCAATTTAGAACAAGAATGTTATAGCCTATATGTAAGATTTTTAAGCATAACCAAAAGCATTGATTCATATAAACAATAATCTACAACAAGGGAAATAAGACCAAGTTCTAACTATGCTCAATCATTATGAAACATCACATACCAAATGCCTATAAGATATGGCATCTACATAATGTATGAATTTGCACCACCATGTATTTATTTCCAATAGAAAATAATAAAATGAATCATGTTCATAATCATTTCTAGCTACATACTAAGACAAGATATTCCACAATTATTCATATCTAACGAACAAGCTTGAAATAATAATTGTGACATTCAAGATTAGCACAAAAAAATAATTACTAAACATGATGGAAATGTAAGCCAAGAATTGGGATAATTAGGTAAAGGATGAATATACATCTTTCTCACCATAATAGGTATATACAAAAGTGTAGAATATTAATTGAAAGTTTTAGTTATAGTTGATAATTTGAATAGAACATTATACCACTTTACGTATAATTCCTAACCATAAAAATATCACTATGTGATTCTAATGAGTATACAATAGCATAAAATGATCAAATAATAACATACTATAATTAGAGGTACAGTTTTGGTTTCAACATAGGAAATGGAACCTAACATATCTACATATCAAGGAGATAATTTAAGCTAGTTAGATATACAATGGCCATGTTACCATATTATTTTCCTCCCACCAATAACCAAAAAAAATACAATATTATTATTTTATAACATAATAAATGTTACAAGGCTACATATGGTAATAAGATGGAACCATAACATAAAATAGCTAGAAAATTACAATCAACACACCAACTGAGTATCATACACCAATAGTCATGGATAGGAGACAAGATTCCACATTAAATATAGTTGCATCAATAAAAAAATATGAACATAGTAAGGATAATACCCCTCAAACTAGCCCCATGATCCCAACCATCAATGACCCTAACCACCCTGACCATCAGTTAGGTGGAGGGTTTTGGAAACTAGGTATTCAAGCAAGATAAGAGGTATATAAAAGATACTAATACACCAAAATAACTTATAAAATGGTCAAAAAAATGAGTTAACAAATATAGATAGAAGAAGAACCATATTTTATGTAATCGAAAATTCATCATGTTTATAAATTAATCCTAGCTTGGAGAAGATAGAGCATACCTACACTTTTTATTGAGAATATATTTTTTAAGTGGGAGTATGACCAAGATGGGGATCTATTAAACCTTATTAGGGGATCACATATCACAATACGCTCTACTAAGGAGGGTTCCAAATCCTCCAAACTAACATAATCATGTAACAACCTTAAGGGGGTCTTAGGTTTTGATATTTCACTTATATCTAATAACAAGAAAGTAATTATAATCTAGTGTTCACCAAAGCCTGTGGTAAAACGTGAGGGGTGGAAAAAAAAAACTAAAATAAACATGATTAGAATACATATACTCACATCAATGTATATGAAATTCTAATACATGGGGGAGAAGCACAACAACATTATCTATGTACTCTTAGAAAGAAAAAATAAATTTAGGAATACTTAACTTCGAAGATGAACCTACCAATCTGAAATCTCTCCCTTAGCCAAGGTGATTCATAAAATATTGTTATGGTATGTAAGGATAACAAAGACAAATAATCTATAGGCCACACAACCTATCAATACATTTAAAATACTTCTCCACAAGACATAATATATATCTGCAAATAATGTATGTAACCCTATGCTTTATTCCTTGAGTAGAATGGTCAATAAGTAGATTTTTATTCACACATATTCTTATTCACTTATCTATTCTCAAATGGTTGGTAATTAACTTGTATATATAGGTAGATATTACCCTAAATCCTTTTGAATGTGTTATCTATATAAGGTAGACCCAGTTGACCCTATATGTTTTTAGGAGATAATTCACTAGGTCCTAATCTATTTTGGCTAAAAGTATAACAAGCTTTGAAGTGAAGAATACCTCAAAATAGTATAGGGTTAATCTAGTCAACCTAGTATAACCAACTATCGAAAGGAGGATGAGGTAAGGAATGAGAAGATAATGATGTGATAAATAATTGGAATGGGTAAAACTAAGAACAATAATCCTAGGGTAAATTTTTTTATGAGACAAGTGTGTAGATGATAAATGGTAGAAAGGACCATAGTATTATGAAGCACCAATGGTTTGCCCACCCCTTTCCTAATGCACCCCTTAAGGCATGTACTTAGAGAGATTAAGAATCAAAGAGTTATTGTAAGATAAAAAGTGTCATTAAGTGATAAAATTTTGAAAATAGTATGTGTATACATATTCCCCACTCGAATCTTATTATGTGTCACGTAAGTGCAACTTGGTATGGTGCGTCAAGAATAGAACATGATACCATGCAATGGTGATGCTAAGTAAAATGTAGTACGTAGAAAAAAAGATAAAGGAATGGATAAAATTGAAAAACACACACCTTTACTTACCTTAGTGATGTAGATAAATAATTAGACCATAATAGAAAGTGAAGGCATCCCATGTGAAGAACACTAGGGAAACCTATAGAAGTTAGTGCAAATAATAACTAAAAATCAAATGATATGATAGTGGGAAATATTCTCTACATCATTAAAATTCTAATGGATTTTGTGATTCAAAAAATGGATGAATGGTAACAAATATACAAGTAAAATAAGTTAGGATAAAGGTGATATAGCACTAAACTTGGTGGAGTGAACCACATCCAATGGCATGGGTACCATAATAGATGGGTTTGTATCATCCATAAACTTTGATATTAACACCTAAGCCTTGGGATTGATATGTGACAGAGCCATGGGGGAGGAGATGACTAAGGATACCAATGGTGAGGTTGATGCTTAGACCACATCATGAGAAACCATGGCTTGGTCAGGCATGATAAGGAGTAGAGCAAGAGGAGATGGGTACAAAGGTGGTAGTACCAAAGGTACCACCACTAGATATATGGCAAGAGGATAAATAAAAATTAAGGACATGACATTGACAAAGGCATCAAGAGAATGAGATAGATGAGACTATCACCATCTCAGATAACCCAATAGGTGAGCCATGGGAGAACCAAATGATCGAGAGGCCACTCAAGTATAAGCTAAGGTGGATTGAAGCAATGACATTAGGATTTGTATTTTAAAATTTAACCTATAGAGGATGTGCTCAAAGGACATGTATATGAATGAAATATGCTTATAAGTCACATGGATAGTGAGACCATATTGCATGATACATAGACAAGTAATAAATATGGGTAAATTATTACTTAAGTTTTAATTATTTTAAAAATAGAGTAGAGATAGATAGATATTTTGAGATACAACAGTGATCTAATATATATCTGGTGTGATTTTATAGGTTTATCAAAGGATGAGGAGGAAATATGGGGGTCCATTCTTAGGGGAACACTCTATAATGTCTTTGATGAGGTATTGATGTTGTATAAACCTACTACATTAGAGTACCCCAATGTACCATCTACCCTAGCTCAAGTGAGTTGGTTAATATTAGCTAGAGATGTAATGAGGAAAATATATTCACAAAGAGAGAGGATGTATCCACCAATAGAGATGGGTGTAGTAGAGATATAGGCATGAAATTCCTTAGTATAGGAGAGAGATGTGCATTTGAATATAGTGGTGTAAATGACATAGACATATACACTAACCCTAGCCCATATGACATAGGTGTAAGAACAATAGATATTTACACACATGGTGAATTTATCCCAATTGGTGTAGGTACAAGCATAGGTGGTGCATATATAGTTATAGTTAGATGGATTGAGATCTTATATGAATTCATTATATCATTTTATGTGGAGGGGTCAGACTGAGCCATCAACATCTAACATGGCAAGGCCACAAGATAGATAGGATGGGGCCTAGCCATAGATCTAGAGAATTTTATATGGTTGTACTTACTATATCAAAACTCATGACACACACACACACACACACACACACACACACACACACACACACACACACACACACACACACACACACACACACACACAAACACAAACACACACACAAACACACACACACACACACACACACACACACACACACACACACACACACACACACACACACACACACACACACACACACACACAAACACACACACACACACACACACACACACACACACACACAAACACACACACACACACACACACACACACACACACACACACACACACACACACACACACACACACACACACACACACACACATGATGGATCATTTTGGCATATTGATGTTTATTTTGTATGTTTTTTTTATCATGGGTATGGTTGTGGATGGTTTGGATATATTTCTTTCTATCACATTTATTATCTATTTTTTTTTTATGTTATATGAAACATATGAGATGTGGTTTATTTTATAGCATTATGTAGAACACATTCATGGTTAAAAAGAAATAGGAAAAAAGAACTTGGTAAAATATAATCAATAAAAAATGTATTACATACTACTTTAAGTTGGGAAATGTGTAATAAAAAGAAATGATTAATTAAAAAGAAAAATTTTAATGGTAAAACAATATGGTAAAAAAAATTATATTTAAACTAAGAAAAATATTTTTGCACTAACATAAAATAGGTAAAATCACACTAAATGACATTGGGAAATATGAAAATAATGTAATAAAATGGAAGGTATGTAAAATATAATAAATGGTATAAAAATAAATCAATTAAGTCAATCAATCATACTATATCACATTGGGAAGTATAAGAGAAAAAATAAATTAGCAAAAGGTTTGGTTTGAAATTTGTCATACTAATTAAAGCTAGGAAGTATGAAAAATTTAAGAAATGGTTGAATTCTTACATGTACTTAGAAAATAAGAAGATAAAATCAAAATCAAAATTAAGTAAGCATAAAACATACTAAATCAAGTTGGGAAGCATGCCAATTCATGTAACTTCATAATCAATCACATCTTATCTCATATTTGACACACGTAATTTTTGTTTATGACTTGTATTATTGGAAAACTTTGTGAAGAGGGCCAGGTTTTATCCATGGTCTTACATTGTAACTCCATAAAGGGGACACCACTGAGGTGTAATAATAGGGATAATTAGGTAATAAATGATGTGGGTAATAGGAAGTTGTTATGATGGTAATTTATGAGGAACATTGGGTCCTATCCATGGTCTTATAAAGCAACTCACAAATGAAATCCCAAGGGGAGTGATCAGTATATAAATCAATATTTCTAAGGAATAAATATGAGGGATATAGGGAATGAAAAATGGAATGTAAAAATAAAGACTTAGGCATCTTATGAGAAGACCTTAGGAGGAAAGAGGCATACTAAGCACATGAAAAGACACTAAGTGACTAGTGACCATCAACGTACAAAGGTAACCTGTACACTATAGACAAAGCTTTGTAGGAAAATAAGTGTGCTACTAAGATCAACTCATGAAGGTAGATTGGTATAAGGAAAATTAAATTCACCTACCTTCCCACAATGTGTTCCCCATTCTTTAGGACCCCTTACAAATCCATTGGTCTACTATGAATATTGAGTACTTGCATGAGAAAGTAGATAGAAATTAAATATTTTTTTATTCTCCTCTTCTAATCTATTGGCCTACCTCACCCCAAAGGACCTCAACTCTATCTTGAGCTAAATGTGGGGTTTGAGATTCAAATAAAATAAGTAGTTTTGATTTAAATCAATTCTCTTCGTGTGATTTAACTTTTAAGA
The DNA here is from genome assembly GCA_037957365.1 of Torreya grandis. Taxonomy (NCBI): domain Eukaryota; kingdom Viridiplantae; phylum Streptophyta; class Pinopsida; order Cupressales; family Taxaceae; genus Torreya; species Torreya grandis. Next base: position 1,056,442 of record JARHVA010005227.1, on the reverse strand, counting down.
ATTTTTTTACCTTTTATATCATTGCCTTTTTGTTTAAAATTATTGGGTTTTTAACTATTTATGGATTTTGAAGATTCCTCCTCCATATGGATTTGTAATGACCAATCATGAAAGATGTAGTGATATACCAAAAATAATCTTTAGGCTAAGGATAAAGGAAGATAAGTAACCAAAGACAAATATGGACTAGGATACTTAGGCTTAACAGTGAACCAACATGTGATCTCAACTCTCAACCATGTTTATGCTTAGTTTGTGAAAATGAACTAAAGAGAAATAAGGAAATCCAAAGTCAACTGGTATAAGGAAAGTATAATGAGATACATTATTTGATAACTAATCACATGGTAATAGAAAATATGATGAATGGGAAGAAGGTTCGTATAACTAAGTCATAATGGCAATTATCTATGAAAAATAGAGATAAGAGAGTAAACAATCATAAAGACACAAGAATAGAGTTTTAAAACAAACTCAAGAAATAAATATAAATCAATAATAAAAAAATATAATCATATGAAAATATAAATGACAATATAAGAAATATATAGTACAAAAGGTAAAATCACTATAAGAAAATATGAATTTAACACAGTGTGAAATGATATAATAGATAGATAAAATATATTATTGGAGCACACATCCAATCCATGTGTAAATTTAAAAACACCATGCATTAGCTCATAAATACTGATAAATCTTTTGACACACATTATCCAAAACATTGGATATATCGCTATGGAGATGGATACAAACTATTGCTAATGTCCCATCAATATTGAAACTAGGAAAATACTTCTCTTCTAATCTCCTCCATAAAAAAATTAGGAATACTTAGTGGATCATACTAAGGAGGGAAATAAAGCAATGGATGCTTGTCATAATTCATGGGAGTGGGCTCTCTGATAGATGCAATAATAATTGCTGGGGAAGAATCCATAGGTAAAGTAAGATCCATAGGTGAATGAACCATAGGTGGAGGCATATAAGATTATGAAGGGACCATAGGAGATGATGGAACCAACAGAGGTGGAGCCATGGGAGAAGAATGAGGATCCTTCTTATCTAAATGACCTATATAAAGAATGAGAGAAGGCTTGAGAATAGATAGAAGATGATCCTTGGGATGTTGGAGGATGTGGTAATGATTGGTGTGATGAGTGACACATTGGTGCCATAGATAATATACCTCACCATATTTAGGTATATATTAAATTAAAACCTTTTGTGGAAGCATGTATTTATCTAAGGATAGAGACGAAAGATTAAAAGTATCAATATATTATTGTAGCTTGTGATAATGGGTAGAAGAATAATTATATGTTCCATGGAAGCAATAGATACAATTATGAGTAGTCTTAGGAGAATCATTCATAAAAGGAGGTGTATGAAGAGTGGAATAATTTGGAGAAGACTTGTAAACCCATTTTATGGGAAAAGAAGCCATCTTAGGTAAAGGAAACAAACCATCACCAAGAGAAGGTGGTGATGGAATATGAACAAAACTAGGTTCAATGAAAGGAGCAATAGGATGAGAAGTAGGGGTAGACTCAACAACCGTGGAAGCAAGAATAGGTTCAAATATAGTAGGAATAGTAATGGGTTTTGATACCAGATCCAATAAGGGAGGGGTAGGATCTACAAATTGCCTAGAGAGAGTCATATTAATATCAAGGGTAAACTAGGTATAATGGTCAGGGTACCTAGCAAAGCGGTACATCCCAATCATAACATAATCTATAAGGATACTCTTATAAGGCTCTTCAAAAAATTGAGGTGATATTGCCATCTCTACCCTAAAATAAAGAGGAAAAATAATAAAATTAGGAACTATAAATGAGGGAAAATGGGAAGATATGTAAAAAGACTCAAATAAAGAAGAATGATAATGGATAGTTTCAGCATTATGGGCCTAGACAAGATTGCCTAAAAATGGATCATCTAATGAATAACCATCATCATAGTTTAGGGTGTGAAGATTAATGACGTAATTAGGGATGACCTTGTCATCCTAATAAGTGTAGTGAATAGAATGCCAAGTCTTGGTCAATACTAAATGAATGTCATCACAAGGAGGTTTTTGAGAATGAGGCTACAAGGAAGCAAGAAGCTACAAGATGAGGTAAGGTGAGAGATCAAAGTTTTAATTTTTAGATTAATCTCATCAAGATCATCATCATATGAATCTAAGAGGTTAGGATGAATGTTCCCAATGAGTTTAGGATGACCATTATAATCTCTAGTTGAATTAATGATAAAATTCAAACATTGAGACTCATGAAATGGGATGTTGGGCAAAGGTTCAAGAGTAATAATTTTGAAGACATCATAATCTTGGACTTGTTTAAAATTCCAAGGGTTATTGTCACCCTGAATCCTGTAAATGGCTCCATTATAAGGTAATTTAATGCATTGGTAGTAAGAAGAAGCAATGACTCTCATACATTGAGTCCATGGCCTATCAATCAAGTTTTTATAAGAATGGGAGAAGCTAAATATCATCACCTTCATGTGAATGGTGATAGAGGGGATGGTAATGGGAATCCACACATAACCTAGAGGAGGCATTTTCCTTCTTTCCTACCCTTGGAAGGTACTACATGTGGACTTGAGATTGCATTTTTAATATCTAATGGTTTTGATAAAGTCAAGAGAGGCAACACACGTGCCACAACCTTTGTAAATCAATTCACACTTAACTTGGATATCACCTGTTTGAACACTAATTAATAAGGGAGGATCATCCACATAAATTAAAATATTATTAGGAATCATAGAGGCTATAAGAAATATTAAGGAAATAAAAGTGTCCATAGTTTTTTCAATATTGATAGACATCTCTTCACATTATTTTAATATACTATCCTTAGATCTAAATAAGGTTGCATCCCATCCTACTAAGGGAGGATGAGCGATATTAATCTCTAATAATAGTTACATAATATGGTTTCTATGATGTGGAGAAGTCCTCATAAATGCAAGGAACAAAATTTGGTATGGGAGATTGGTGAGCTTTGTGATGGGATCTAATTCATCATAACCTATAATAAGGTTTTTAGAAATAGGTGCATAGTGGTTAAGAAGGTCTTCAAAAGGAGGGGCAAAAGTGTATTAGAATTTTTGTTGATAATAAGTAGAAGTCTTAGAAAAAAGTTGTAAATGATGTTTTGAAGATGAATTAGTTGGTTTAGGTTGATTTTGATAAATGGTAGAAGAAATTTTAGTAGAAGCTTGATTGTCATTAATGTTACAATATGAATTAATGGTGGTTAAAATAAAATAGGAGGTGTTATCTAAGGGATAATTATGAATAGGATCATCAAAAGTATGAGGTCATCTTGCCCTAACTCAAAATGAGTTAGGGAAGAATATTGGATAACACAATACATTTGAGATGAAGGAGGAGTGGAGATAGGTTGTGAATCAATGAAATCCACCACCCTTTACATATTAGTCATGCTTATCACATTCTCCTTGGAATTTGGGTCAACAAGACTTTCTATATTATTGCTGGAAGGGGTAGGCTTGTCTTAGTTATCTTGAATAGGTTGATGATTAGGAAGAGGGTCTTTGTAGATATCCAAATGATCATTATCTTGATTTAAGGCTTGAGATTAATCATGTGTTTTATAATAATTAAAAGTAATTTCATGGGCCTATTGACCCTTTCAAATGATAGAGTCATGATAAAAATTAGGACCAAAAAGAAAAAAACATAGCTAAATTACAAAGTTACCTACATGTATCATGAGAATGACCCCAACTAGCATGAAAGCAATAAAACTTGTTAGGATCATACCGAGATTTCATAGGATGGGCGGGGTCAATTTCTCTTAGAATAGGACTAGGTAGACACTTAAGCATTTCAATTAAAGATAGAGGATTGTGAATGTTAATGTTGTTAGGTGATGATAAGTGAGGATTGATATATTGTTAAGAAGGGGTAGCTAGGTTTTGAAGATTGGTTAGGAATGAAAGCTTGAATATTATGAATTATTTCATAAGAATCCATAACACCCTCATTCGTAACATTGTGATTTTTTTTCTTAATTAAGAGATGAGGACCCACAGAAGGTTGGGGTGGCTTGAATTTATGCATAAGAAAATATTGATGTTTAGCTTGGTGAATAGCCTCCTCCAAAGTGCAGACCTAATATTGAAATTTAGGAAAGAGGGCATTAGTAAAGAGATGGAAAATATTATCATCATCCATGTTATGTTCACATTTTTGTGACAAAGTTTTACACCTTTTACCAAAGGCCTAAGCAATTTCATTTTTGAGTTGTTTACAATTTATGAAGTGGGTCAAAGTGTTTTAAGGAAAATCATTAGTTTGGAATTATTGAATTAAATCATTCACTAAATCTTCCAAACTAGAAATAAAATGAGTTATAATTTTATTATACCAATCAAAGTCATCACTTGTGAGGGTTTTGGCTAATGGTTTGATAGCAGTAAAAGTGTTCAATTTGACCTAATCCTCATAGATATTTTCAAATGTTTTTAAAATGAAGGTTAGGATAAATTGATCCATTATAATAAATTATAGGTGTGATAACTCCTATATCAATGTTATAAATTTGAGTAGTAATAGGATCATTCTAAAGATGCTTAATGGTTTTATTGATAAAAAGAGGTTGAGGGATGAGATTGCCTTGATAAGCTTAAAGAGGAAGAGGGGGAACATTTTTTTTATGTAATCCAAGCCATTCATTGAGGATTATATTTAAGATGAATAAGGTGGTTTTGTATTCTAATAATTTGATTTTTGTTATGATCTTGAAAGGTATTCAATTGATTGAGTGTTAATAAAAATAATTGGTATGTTTTATTAGCATACTTAGAAGCATTAGAGTTGGTATTAGTGGTTTGGATATAACTATTAGTGTTGATAGGGGATTAAGATGAATTATGAGAGTGTGAGGCACTACTGAATTTTTTTTCTTGTGTAGCAAAATATGCACTAGTGAATGGTTCAAAGTAAGAAGAACTAGAATTAAGATTACCTTGGGTAGCAAATAAAGCACTAGTGGAAGGATCAAGGATATTGGATCCTATGAGAGGCCCACTAGTGGATATACTAGCATGGAGGTTAAATAAGTTAGAGAAAAAGAGGTTATGGTATGAGAATGGGTCATAATCAAAGGAAGAGGTTGAGAATCAAAGAAAGTGGTACCTACAAATATAGTTTAGAAATTAGGAGTAGGTGAATGATTCTCTTCAGATTGACCACTAACCATAATATTATAAATGATAGAGGGATATGTTCCTTGATGTTGAGGAAATTTAGAGATGAAGAAGATAAATTCATCTACACTCTAATTCAGGTTGGTATTCTAATGATAAAATATGATTATATTGAGAAGAGGTATTAGGAGTCCTATAGTTCATTGTATGATTGGAAATATGAACATTACTAGCATCCCAGAGAGGATACATACTTTGTCTATGAGAGACCCTATTAGGATTGGTAAAATTCATCATGTCTATTGACTATAATTCAGTATTGTCATCAAGAAAAAATTCCATGATGAAGGGAAAGAAAGAGAGATGAGAAAACAAGGAAATAGAAAATGACATAAATAGTACAGGTTCAACTAGGTCAACCTAGCACAAAAACAAGGTCTATAAATAGTACAAGGTTGATTGGGTTGATCTAGTATAATGAAAAAAGGGTAGAAAAATAATGAATATGGTCAATTTGGTTGATCCAATACACTAAATAGAGGTTGAAATAATGTATAGGGTTGACTTGGTTGACCTAGTACAATAAATAGGTAAAATTAGAAAGCTTATAACATATTGTGAATTGAAACAATATAATTTTTGAAAGTAATTTGAAAATTAATAACTTAAGGGAAATGAAAAATCAATTAGATTAACATTGGCCAATCTAATTGAGGCACATAACACAAATCCTTATACCAACACTAGCTAATGCAAGTTTTTGTAATACAAAATACAATTGAGCAAAGAACAAGTAATCAACTTGGAAAGTAAATAACTAGCTAAATTGTTGACATGAATATTTATAAGATTATTAGGATATGTTTTTTAAATGTGATAGGATGTTGGCTATAATTAAGGAAATAAAAATTACTCTAAGGATAGATTTAGGTAGAATGGGTTGAAAGGGATCTATAGTGGTAATGATACAATCTTGGTATTGGGGCCTACCCCCTCACTTCACACACCACAGTGATAAGGGTGTTGAGTGCTTAGATATAACATACCATTAACCACACTTTATACTTGACCATAAAATAAATTCCACTTCCCCCTTGGTGATGAAATCTAAGTAGGTTAGCCATAGGTAGTCAAATATTAAAATACTTGTTTAGATTTTGTGATTTGGTCATGTATGCATAAAATATAAAATAGTGAAACTAAATAGTTAATTGAAAATATACCTAATTATAATATATGATCTATTATAATCATACAAGCAGCAAGAAGTGAAAGTGTGAGCTAATTACTATCATACAAGGGTTAATTCTAACTTGAAAACAAGGTATAGTGTTGATGAAGTCAATAGTGTATGCAAAAACTACATAATAGAGATAATAGGGTTGATATTATACTTCAAAATCAAGGTCTAAAAATTAATAAGGTTAGTAGAGTTGACCTATTTATCTATACAACACACAAAATATAGATCTAGGCTGATAGGGTCGATCTAATTGATTATATAAGGGCAATTTTGAAGATGAAAAATTGTAAAGAAAGAGATAGAAGGATAAAAAGGAACCTTGTTGGATCAAAGATGTAGAGAAGGAAAATTGATGTCAAATAACCTTGTGGAATTCTTGAAAAACCTAATAATCAGGTTGACTAGGCTATCAAGCTCTAAAAGAACATGTTGTTGAGTGGCTATACTACACAAGGATAACCTAGTATGCTAAACATGATATCTAAAAGTCTGGAAACTATACTGGGTCAATTGGGTTGATCCAATAGTTTAGACTGTAAGTCTAAAAACCTAAAAAACTATAATGGGTTGATTGGGTTGATCCAATAACATGTACCTTAAAACCTATGCATAAAAATTAGAGCTTGTTTGATGTAGTCGACCCAGTATGGAAAATATATGATAAAAATAATGATGAAAAGAATGAAATAAGTGAATAAATACTTCAATGGTTGATTGACATTAGGTTCACTAGTGTATGTAATTATAAATGCATCATGTCTATAAATTAACATTGGCTAAAAGAAGATACTGCATACTTAAATTTTTGATTGGGAATATATTTGTTAAGAAGGAGCATGACTGACATGAGGATTTTATAGACCCAATTAGGATATCACTTATCATAATACATTATGCTAAGGAGGGTTACAAATCCTCCAGGATAACATAATGACACAACAAACCTAATGAGGTCCTAAGTTTTGATATTTTGCTTATATACAATAGTAAAAAAAAGTAAATATAATGTATTACTCACAAAATATTTTGGTACAAAGTCAGGGTTATAAAAAAAAACTAAATGAAACATGCATAGAAGACATACACTCATTTCAATGTATATTAAATTATAATACATGGGAGAGAAGAACAACTACATTATTTATATACTCTTACAAAGGAGAAATAAAGTTAGGAATACTTACCTTTGAAGATGAACCCACCAAGCCTTAATCTCTACCTTAGCCAAGGTGCTTTTTAAGAGATTGTTGTGGTCTGTAAGGATAACAAAGACAAATCAGATCTAGGATACATAACCTATCTATGCATCCAAAAGACTTCTCCACAAGACAAGATCTATATCTCCAAACAAAGTATGGAACCCTAAGATTTATTCCTCAATTAGAATCACCAATAAGTAGATGTTAATTCACACTTACTCCTATTCACTTCTCTATTCTAAAATGGTTGGAAATGAACTTATATATATTGGTGGAGCTTACCCTAAATCCTTTCAAATATGATATCTATATGGGGTTGACCTAGTTGACCCTATATGTTTTTGGGACATACTTCACTAGGTCCTGAGCTATGTTAGACAAAGGACTAATAAGCTCTAAAGTGAAAAATACCCCCAAAATAGTAAAGGTTCAACCCAGTCGACCCTATAGAGTAATTAAAGGTTGAAAACTTTACATGGTCAACCCAATCAACATAACAAAACAAACTATCAAATGGGGATGAGGCAAGGAAAAAGAGAATAATGATGTGATAAATGATTGGAATGGGTAGAAATTAGAAGAATAAGCTTAGGGTAAATTTTTTTAGGAGACAAGTTTGTAGATGGCAAATCGCAAAAGGAATAATAATCTTATAAAACACCAATGGTCTACCCACCCCTTTTCCAATACACCCCTTTAGGCATGCACTCAAAGAGATTGAGACTTGATGGGTTCCTACAAGATACAAAGTGTCAGTAAGTGATATAAGTTTTAAAATATTATGTGTATACACATATCACCTAACAATCTGGTCATCCTAAGTAATACCCAAGGCATAACATGAATTTTTATAGGAGATGATCTACTTAGTAAATTAAGATCTATAATATCCATTTAACAAGGCTTGATGTCTAATCAAGTCTATTTAACAACCCAAGAAGCTTACCCAAGTGTAAAATGATTAACACAATGGCTTCAATATGCAACAACCAAATTGACTCCTTAGAATTAAAGAGAGGGAATACATATCATTCATTAATAGAAAATAAACTTGGTTTGACTTAAAAATAGCCATTTACAACCATCATTTAATTATTTCAAATATTTGAACAAATCCAAAACTAAATAGTAATTTAAAATCATTAAATTAAAATGGAATAGAAACAATTCATAGTCCAATTGATAACTATAGCCCAACAGCTTGGGGAAAAATTAATTCCAGCTAATAAGAGTAAAATAGAGGTTCATGATCACTAAGTCAAATCGATTTTATTACAAACTAAAAACTTAAAATCTAGAAAAGAGATATGCATAGCAGAGGGCATGGCATTAAAGTGATATCCAAAGATTATATAAGTATGAACAAAATCATATATCAAGAAGACATCAAAGCATTAAAAAAATATATCTTTTTTTACATATATATCTAGCAAACCAACTTGAATAGATTCACATACAAATAAAATGTCATGACTTAGAAAAATTTGTCCTTATTTACGTCTGATATCTATCAAAACAATCATGAACAAAATCATATATAAGGAGACATCAAGATTTTAAAAAATATATCCTTATTTACATATTATTTCTAGAAAAAACATTATTAATGGAAAATAAACCCATAATAAAAAAACCCAATTGGGCATTATAATTTATGCTACTAGTTATGCAAGAGACTACATATGATATCTAGAAAAATCAAATAAAAATTCAACCACCAATAGGAAACAACCCCATATGAAGAGACCAAATTGAGCATTATGACTAAAATTCTAGTTAAGTGAGTCTGGAGGCAACACAAGTGTTCTCGTTAATACTTAAACTTAGAATGGATGCCTTATTTAAAAAAAACACTTGGTTTAAAATCCTCTCACATTTTAATAAATTCAATCACAAATATCAATTCCTAAATTAATCTTATAGTTTCCAGTAAGAATACATAAACCCACAATTTAAAATTTTTCTTTCAATTTGGTAAAATGCAGTCATAAACTCAAATGCCAAAGTAATTCAAGCACCTAGTAAGGGAAATAACCAATTTTAGGTTGATTGGGTGCCATTAAAGATTCTTAGGGAAGTCTCATGACTTCCCCATGAATATATAATGCTTATATCACACATCATTGTGGAAATAACATAGCAAAAACTGTATTCCAATTATAAAACTTCAATACATACTAACTTGGAAAAAATTGTAGGCTACCATGGTTGTAATCATGGTTTTCTTATTTTATCAGGTGGCTCCTTATCCATAAAAGATCAGCCCACAAAACCTCTAGGGTGTAGTCTTAATAGGTCTCTAATATCTCATTATCCTCTTGTAAGCCTACATGCCCCTATAGGATTTTAACTTGACAACGTAATGATAAAAAATAGAATGAAAGAATAAACCCAAAACCCCCTTCTTGGAGTGCCAATCCACCAAGGAAAAAGGATAAAGTGTCATAGGGTGAAATTCAACAAAACCAAAAATAAGAACACCACCATAATAGAATAATAATAATTAAATTAATAATGGGCAACCAAAATTCCATAAGTCCATCCATAGAAATAATAATCAATAAAATAATTAAAATAATAATGATTAACACAATCATGAGTCAATTTAAATAGTCATAATAAAAATTAAAATATTAAATAATACAATTACCAAAAATCATAAATCAATTATTAATAAAATAAACAATAAAATCTTTAAAATAATAAAAATAATCAAATTCCTTTTTTAGTCTGCCCAAGATTGATAATAATAATAATAATAATAACACAATCATTAATATAACAATTAATAGAAATCATAAAATAATGATTAACAAATTTTTTTATGTTAGTCAAAGTTCATGGTAATCAATAACAAAGGGGAGCCCCATGATGGTATTCCAATCCAAGAGACCCAATACAGTCTAATCATACCTAATAACATAATAAGTTAATAAGAAAAGCCACTCCATATGGCTTAAAATTAAGTATCAATAACACCCATAGGGAAAAGACCAACACACAAAATCATCCATGATAATAACTCTAAGCAAGGAACTATAACAAAATGCATAAATATAAAGAGAGACCAATAAAATAATAAAAATGATAATTAAATAGAATTATTTAACTATGGTTGCTCAGTATCACATCATACACATTATACCTATCGGAGTGACTTCCAACTACTCAATCCTCCCTTGAGTATACTAGAGATGTCCAAACCCACCGCCAAGACTAGCTGATGGCCTGGTTCCTACATACACCAAATAAGACATCAATAATACCAGAATGATGTTGATATAAATAATAAACAACAATGAATTCAAAATGAATCACTAAACATGAAATAATAAGTAAATCATATCCTTTTATAGTTGTAAAGGGACCAAAGTCAATACTGATGACTATGACCATAGACATACCCTATGAACATAATCAATAGCTAAAAAATTTCTCAATGTCAATCCTCATATAATGAAACATGATAAATAAATAACATATAATAATGTAAATGTTGTAGAGGCTTGAGGTCAAGAAAAGAAAGGTGGCTGTTCACTGCATGTCATGATGGTGGAGGAAGTTACGACAATCAAGGCCAAAATGGAAAAAATGCATAAAAAATGGAGAGTAATGGTTAAATACACCTTCAAGTCTCTTCATCGTATAGTTTCCATGTTTACTATAGTTAAAGTTTGTGACAAGTTAAAAAATGTGTGTGTGAATAGTCTTGGTGACTAATGATAGCCCATACTTGCTTTGCTAGTTCTGTGTTTTAGCCTACGTTTTTTTGTTCTTGTTTTCTATTGTAGTGTTGTGTATGTGCTATTAGTGTGTTATTTGTGTGTTGGTTTTGCCTTTTTGGAGGCTTTTTGATCCCATGGGGTGGATTTAAAAAGGGCCCAGGACCATCTTTTCTTTCTTTTTTAATGAAAAACATATAACAACATAAATTAACTAAATTAACATATATAAAAGGATAAAATGAATCTAATGCAATTAGTATAAATATCAAGATAAAATGAATCCAATGTAAGCATCAACCATGATATAACATGATCACAATAGTTACCTGAGATATATCATATCTCAACCATTTGAAATACAACCAACATCAATAGTTGTTAGTCCAAGTGTTATCAAAACATGCTAAAATAAGATAAAATCACATATTTATAATGGGCCACAAGGTTGGGTCATGACACATCTATCAAATTGATAGTGTACATGTCAATGACAATATCGTGTGTGTGTGTGTGTGTGTGTGTGTGTGATGTATAAAAAATAGGGAAACCTTCTAGAGGTCATAAATTCTGACCCATAGTTCCATTTGAGATCTTCCACATGCAAAAATGACCATATAAAAAAGTATTTTGTTGTACCTAGGTAGTACCTAAGAATGTTTTTGATATTTTTTGGAGGCTATACATGATCATCTAAGGGTCTAAAATTACAATTTAATAATTTTTTTGAGTTTTTTCTATTTATATAAATGGTATCTTTTTAGAACCAGACATTAACTTTAGTTGAATTTTGTCCCATAGTCTAATTATAGTGTTTAGGATATGTAAAGAGATTTTTGGGATATTTTGGGAGTTTTTAAAAATTGGCATTTTTATTAGATTTTAGTTTTTTTTATTAATTTGCATGTAAACTCTAAATTCTAAGTTCAATATTATTTAAGCATGGTGTGGGTTTACAATTATGGCAAGAAATCAATACAAATCAATTCTGAGTATTATTTAAGGATCTTGGCTTATTGGTAATATTATTGTTCTTGATAGTTTCTAGGTTCATTATCTGATATCAGAACACATTTGAATCTTGGAAGAGTAAATAATGGTGAGAGGATGAAGATGTGTTGCACAAATGAACTAAACTATACAAGGGTTATAGAATCAAGTTAAATAATTAAAAAAGGTTATCACCAATCAATAGAGAAGACAACGTGGTGATGAGGAAGGCATAAATTCAAATGAAGAAGTTTGGCAAGAAGAAGAATAGTAGGAGTAGCCACCATCAATGGAAGAGAGGATGGTTCAAGATTTAGAAGGAACAAATGAAGGAATAAAGGTTGATGTTATAGATTATGGGGGTAGTTTAAAACTAGAGGAGTTGATAGATTGGATAAATAGCATGCAAAAGTTCTTTGAGTGGAAGAATATGAAAGATGATAAGAAGGTAATGTTTATATGCATGAAATTAAAAGGTCATGTAATTATTTGCTGGGATCACCTATAGAAAGAGAGATAGAGAAAAAATAAATATAAGATTAATTCATTAAAAAATATGGAGAAGAAGATGAGGGAGAAATTTCTTCCTATAGATTATGCACAAACCCTATATAAAAGATTTCAAAATTTAAGGAAAAATGATCATAGTATACAAGAGTATATAGATGAATTTTACAAGCTTTCCATATGACTAAAGCATGATTAAATAAAAGAGTAGATGGCTGCAAGGTATGTAAATGGTTTGAAATTTTATATTCAAGATGAACTAAGCATACATAGAATACTTAACATGGAGGAGGCTTATCAATTAGCTTTGAAAGCAGAAGAAAAACAAAATAGATAGAATTTTAGACAGACATCTACTGGTCCAAAAAGAGATATATCCCCTCTAATAAGGGGATGAGGTGGGTTTAATACCACCAAAGGTGGATTTAATACTAATAAATTTGAATCATCACATGGTGTATAAAGTAAACATGGTAATAGGCAAGTGTTTCAATACCAACAAAGAGGAAGAGGATTTCAAAGAGGATGAGGTTATGGTGGTGCTAGAGGATGGTTTCTGAATCAATGTAGATATTATGTATGTTATAGATGTGGATAAGAAGGGCATAGAGTGTTTGAGTGTCCACACTATAAAGATCAAGAAAGGAGGTAAGAAGATGGCCCAAGAGTAAATATAGTTGAGGCTGAAATAGAAGAGAAAAATACTAAAGTTGTACCAGCTAATGTTGGAGAGAATCTCATGATGAGAAGAACCATGATTTCTCCAAGGAAGGATCAAGTGTAGAATAAATAAGGTGGTGATGCATGTCTGCAATCAAATATTTTTCAAACAAGATGTAATTCAAGTGGAAAGGTATGCAAAGTAATTATAGATGGTGGTAGCTGTAAAAATATGGTTTATAAAGAAATGATAGAGAAACTAAATATGTAATGTGAAAAACATCCTAACCGTTATCAGTTTTTATGGTATAATAAATGGAATGAGGTTACAGTAGATAAAAGGTGCTTAATCAAGTTTTCTATAGGAAAAATTTTTAATGATGAAATATGGTGTGATGTTATTTTGATGGATGCATGTCATGTGTTATTAGGGAGACCATGACAATTTGATAGGAAAGTAGTTCATGATGGAACAAAGAACACATACACTTTTTGTAAAAGTGATACAAAGGTAGTTTTTTTGACTCTTAAAGAGGAAGAGAAGATAGAAAGCATGCTTTATACTAAGGAATTTATCTAATATATGAAGGTAAAAAGTTGATGTTATGCACTTGTAGCAAATAGTGAAGAGACAAAAATGGTGCCAATACCAATAGAAGTAAAAAGTGTGTTGAAAAATATGTAGATGTTATGCCTGATGAGTTACTAGATGGTTTACCACGGAAGAGATATATTCAGTATCACATTGATTTGATTCCAGGATTAGCTCTACCCAATCAAGTAGCTTATAGGATGAGTCCAAAAAAATGTGTAGAATTAAATAAACAGGTTACTAAATTACTAAGGAAGAAAGTGATAAGGGAGAGTATAAGTCCATGTGCAACACTAGCATTTCTAAATCCAAAGAAAGATGGAGGATGGAGAGTGTGTGTGGATAGTAGCGTAATTAATAAAATTACAACAAAGTATAGGTTTCTTATAGCTCATTTAGATGATATGATAGATGTGCTTGTAGGAGAAAACTATTTTACCAATATTGATCTAAGGAGTAGTTATTATCAGATTTAAATTCATGAAGGAGATGAGTGGAAAATTGCATTTAAGACTAAGGATGGCTTATATGAGTGGATGGTGATGAATATAGTGCTATGAGAATATATTGGTAAGTTTACGGTTCTTTATTTTGATATTCAGTAAGACTAAAGAAGAACACTTACAACATTTGAGAATGATAATGGATTTGTTAAGAAAGGAGAAGTTGTATGCAAATTTGAAGAAGTACAGGGTTATGCAAAATAGTTTGGTATTTTGTAGATTTGTAATTTTAGTAGATGCTTTGAAAATGGATGAAGAAAATATAAACATAATTTTTGAGTCATCTATTCCAAAAACTATTATAGAGGTAAGAAGTTTCCATGGTTTAGCAACATTTTACAAAAAAGATATAAAAAATTTTAGTAGTATTGTGGCACCAATAATAGATTTCTTGAGAGGGAAGGAATTTGTAATTGTACAATCATTAAGACATTGGAGGCATTACCTAGTGCCTAAGGAGTTTATACTATTTATAAATCATGAGGCTATGAAGTATGTGAATACACAAAAGAAGTTGAATAGTATGCATGCAAAGTGGGTTTATTTCTTACAAGGGTATAAATTTGTGTTGAAACATAAATTAGGAAAATAAAATTAGGTAGCTGATGTATTGACCAAGAGGGTAGTGTTATTAACTACTATGGTGAGTGAAGTTGTTAGATTTAAAGCTATTAAAGAATTATATGATACTGATCCATATTTTATCAAGGTAGTTGACCAGTGTAAGAATCCATTAATAAATAGGATAGATATTATTCATGATGAGTATCTTGTACAAGAAGGTTATCTCTTCAAACAGAAATAAGTATGCATTCTAGTTAGATCTCTATGAGACAATATAATAAGAGAATTACATAGTGGTGGTTTTGCTAAACATTTTGTTAAGACAAAGACAATAGCTTTGGTGGAGGAAAAGTATTTTTGGCCAAAGATGAAGAGAGATGTGATAAGGTATTTTTCAAGGTGAATAATATATCAAGTGGCTAAAGGACATGCACAAAATACTATACTATACATGACATTACCAGTTCTAAGAGGACCATGGATTGATTTGAGTATGGATTTTGTGTTGGGATTGCCAAACACATAGAGAGGTAGTGATTCAATTTTTTTTGTGATAGCTAGATTTTCTAAAATGGTTCATTTCATTGCATGTAAGACAACCAATGATGCCACTAGGGTTGAAAAATTATTTTTTATGGATATTTTGAGATTACATGGTGTTACAAAAAATATTAAGTAAGATAGGGACACAAATTTTAAGTCATTTTTAGAGGAATTTACAGAAGAATATGGGTACTAAGCTAAAATTTAGTAGTGCATATCACCCACATATAGATGGATAGATAGAAGTTATGAATAACAGCTTGGGAAATTTATTGAGATGCATAGTGGGAGAGAAGCCAAAGTAATGGGACTTGGCTTTACCACAAGCTAATTTTGCATATAATAGTTTTGTGAATAGATAAATATCAAAGTCACATTTTCAAATTGTCTATGGGATAAATCCTATGGGTATTTTATATTTGGTACAATTGCTAATTATAGATCAAATTAGTGATGATGTAGAAGTGTTTGCATATCATATGCAATAGTTGCAAGGAGTAAGAAGAAGTTTATAATAAGTAATGAGAAATATAAAGTAGCAGTGGATGTGAGTTGAAGATCCAAGGTATTTAAATAAGGAGATTTGGTAATGGTTTACTTGAGGGAATAGAGATTTCCAAAAGGCACATACAATAAGTTGAAGTATAAGAAAATAGGACCATGAAAAATTGTGAATAAAATCAATGATAATGCCTATGAGGTATGTTTACCCTAGAATTTTGATATATATAT
>JARHVA010005227.1:1012500-1035000 GCA_037957365.1 Torreya grandis | reverse complement strand
TGATGAACATGTATATAAGTTTTGAAGTGAAGTTTTGTTTGTTTGAGCATGCATTTTTCAGATTATAAGTTTTTTTTTGAAAATAAACATAGACTTTGATTATCTATTCAATGATTGGGTTATAAGTTTTATTTGGTTTGGAAAATAAACACAGACTTAAATTACATATTATTATCTATTTTCAAAAATATTAAGGTGCATGCATTAATGTATTTAATTTTATGAGATTGTTGAGAAAAGATGATTTTCAGTTCTAGTTGTCTAATGTTTGTCAAAGATGTGGGTTTTTCTTTGATGACTACTAAAATTGGAATAATAGTTTGAAGTTGCAAGTTTGTTCTTATTTCAGATTGATATTGGGTTTTTGGAAATTAAATATGATAGTTTCTGACTTAGGGATGGTAAATATTGGATAATAAATGGATGTTGCATGTCTGAGCTTTGTTTTAGTTTTATGTTGGGTTTTGATATGAGTTTAGTTTTTATCTAGTTGGTTTTGAAAATATTGATGGAAAGTAGATACTAAATATCAAATCTATTTTTCATGTTGATTCTTTCTTCAAAAAAATATTTGTTTTTTGGTAGGTAGATATGGCATTTTCTTTTTGGTTTGGTTTGAAATTTTTAAATAGAAAAAAGATATGGAAAATGGTTTCTATGTGTTAATTTTTGTTTTATAGGTGTTGGGTTTTTAGATATGACTTCAATTTCTTTGTGTATAAAGTTAAATATGGTATAAGACAATTATAAAATGATACACACAAATTTTTAGGTGATTGTTTGAATGTTTTTAATGTGAACTTTGATAAAAGGAAATATCATTATTTCAAATATGGGTTAAATCATAAATTTGTTCTACTTAAAACATATCATTTTCACAATAAAAAAATTTTGGGTTGAGAAAATTTGTTGATTTTAGCCTGGTTATATTATTATAAAATAGATATGACAAGATTATATCCTTCAATTTGATAATATTGTGCTTTAGTTCGATTTTTTATTCATAGTCAGTTGAAAAGATAGAAAATTTAAATATATGTATCACACCAATTGGTAGGGAAACCAATGGGATTTGATTAGAATTTATTTATCATGGTTGGGTTTTAGAAGATTTTTTTAATTTTGATTCATGAAGGAAACTCTTGGTCATTAATCAAAATATTGCTAATATGTAGAATAATGTTGACATTTTGATTTTTTTTTGAATTTAAATATTTTTTGAAATTCATGTACCTTCAAGTATAATTTTATATTGATTTGACATATATTATAGAATAATTTCATTATAATTAATTAAGTTTTTTGATTTGTTTCATCTTTCAAAAGATGTCAGGGTGGCTCATGATAATATATGGAGGAAGATTACACGAGAATTTTTTAATTCTAATTTACTTTGAAGTTCATCATTACTCATTTTTGTGCAATATTTCGAAGATATAACAAATTTTATAGATAGTTCAAGAACACATTCTTTGACAGTTAAGTAAAATGATATATATATATATATATATATATATATATATATATATATATATTCTAATTTTAGTTTATAAATTGATCATCTAAAAGTTGTTAGGTTTAATATGTTATGATGAATGTAGATTTGTAGTCATATGAGTAGAATCCAAAATACTTAGCCCAAATATTGATGAATACTTTGTTTTATGTGACATGTTGTTGATCAATTCAGATTGTATTAGTTGTTATACCAAGGATTTATGTACTAAAAATATAATTTTTTAATAAAGTTTATTTTGTCTCTACTAGGATGACTCTTTTATGAAAACTCGCAATCTATTTATTTTTACTTTACTTATTTTCTTTTTCTTGTTGTTTAGTTTTAGTAATTAGTTAATTTAGATTGATTAGTTATTTCCATTAGTTTAATCATTAGTTAATTTAGATTATTATTTTCTTAAATATTTTGTCTTTTTCTTAATTAATTAAATCTTATCTGATAGTTTAGAGATTAAAATTTTTAATCTTTTAGTTTTATCTTCTAATTTATTGGTTTATTTTCAATTTAGGCTTATTTTATTATATTTTAAAATAGAGTTACTTTTATAGTACAGTTTATTTTTACATTAGATTAACATAAGTTTTATTAGATTGTTAAATATTTTATTTAGTTTATTTTCAAATTTGATTTAATTTTATGTTTTAGGTTTAGGTTAGTATTTAATTTTCAATTTAGTTATTTGTTGTCTCTTTCTTTAGAATTAGTGTCTTGTGAAATTATGTGAATTATTATCTCAATTTCATTATTTGATTTTCATTGCAATATATTGTTCTTATCTTTCATGTCTTTTTGTTTCTTTTCTTTTGATCTTCTCTAAGTAAAATGTCAGGATTCTAAAGTATTTGAATAAAAAAATATATTTATAAGGAACATAAATCTTTCCTTAAAGATATTATCTTTTTCAAAGGTATTCTCTATCATATAGGTTAGATTATATATTCACATATGTTTCCTTCATTCGATTTAAGGAAAATAATTATTTTTTAAAATTATGATGAAGTATTGATTAGTATTTGGTGTACTTTTTATTTTTTAGAATATTCAGAACCCTTTCCCTCATCTTTTAGCTCATTTGTGACCTTTTAGACCTTGACTATTAGATTGGTATGATTCCACCTTAACCTTCACGAAAGGAAAAAGGGATGATTCATTAGTGTAATAATTTCAATCAAAAACAAATTCAGCATCTCTACTAGGGATCCTTTTAGTATTGTTTTCTTATTTTATTTAAGTTTTATAAGACCATTGGAGGTCAACACCTGGTAATTGACCACTTAATTGATATTGCTAAAGATCTTGTTGACATCACTTTGAGCTTGAGTCATTTTCATGGTATAATAAGCCTTATGATTTACATCATATAATTAAATTAAGTAATGAAAAATTAGAATAAGTGGAGATTATTGACATTGAAACAAACATTACACATGAAAAAAAAATCATATTTAATAAAATAATTGTAGAATTAGACTTGAGACTGAAGAGATTTTGCATGATAATCTTTGACCTAGAATTCATTTTCTTTTAGATTACATTCATCCTAGAGATTTTATTTCTCATACTGATCATAATATAAATTAACCTAATCAAGTGATTAAAATAGTTGAAATTTTAGATGGAGGAAGAGAAAACAAAACAAGAGAGTTTGAGATCTAATTCCAGGTCTTCAAAATAATATAAATCAAGTAAAAAAAAAAGATGTTGAAAATGATTTAGATGAAGAATTGTTCAACCACTAGCCAATCCTTGGATTAATGTAAATCCAATTAATATTGGTGCTAAAATAGGTGATTTACATTCATTAAAGGGACTCAACATCCCTAAGTTTTTTAGAAACCCTGGTGATTCATGTGAAGATCACTTAGATCATTTAAAATTATTTTTCTCTACCCTTTTTTTTATTAATGAAAAAGTTTATCTTAGATTTTTATCATAGACTTTGGAAGGTAAAGCATTTTAAGAATTTTTTAGTCTTATGACAAGTGCCATCAACACTTGGAAAGATGTTAAAGATTGGTTAGAATTTTTTTTGGTAAACCTAAAAAAATATTTATATTTATTCAATGAACTAATTAATATTTCAGTTGATCTAGGTCAAACCATTTATGGGTTTATAACTAGATTTACTAGATTATGGTAGAAAATTCCACCTGACGTTAGACCATCTAAAAGTTTTCAAGATTATATTTTTGTAATGGTTTACCTTTAAAGAATAAAATGGCTATAGATGATAAAGATATTATGGATTATGATGAAAATTTAACTTTATATATAGAATATTAAAATAAATTAAAATGAGTTAGTTTTAATGATAGAATTGTAATAGGTATAAATTTAGATAATATAAATTTTTAAAAATCCATTCATAATATTAGTAACAAACTAGTTGCCATCAAGCATAAATTAAATGATAATTTATCTTTATCAAGTAAGTCATAATTTCCTCAAAAAAAAAAAATTGAATAGAAGTTTCATTATTGAAATATTTGTGAAATAGATCATGATTCAAATAAGTGTATGGTTTTTCAAAAATTTAAAAGATATATTCAAGGAAATAAAAGTATCTCAATTAATCTAGATGAAATTATAAATATTTGTGGTATTGGTAAATATTCAGATGAAATCAAAACCACAAATGTTTTTTTTAAAAATAATAGATAAAAAGATTATTCCAATTCTAATAGATCTAAAAAATAATAAAAAATATTTTCAACATTAAGATAAAGGTAAGAATATATAGAAAAATGCATCAAATAATGTTTCAATGAATTCTAATAATAATGATCCTTTATGCACATGTTTTAGTAACCCTAAATATACTACTTATAAGCCTAAAAATTATATGCATATATGTCATCTAGATGTAGGTGCTTATAATATCATTGATGATTTGCCCACTTTAAAAGTAGGGTTTTCAGTTATTATAGGCTACTTGTTTGCCGAAAAAACTTGAAAAAATTAAAGAGGCTATTAAAAATCCAAATTCAAAATATGTATTAGGATTTCAAGATGAAAAGAAAAATAATTAACATAGTCAGTTATTAGGTTTTTCTCAAATATATGATCATCCTTGAGATTACATACCACATTTTATATATCTATCAAAATTGTTGATAAAGTCACATATAACTACATTTTAGATATAGGTGCATCAAAGAACATTATGTCAAAATTTATCATTGATCAATTAGGTATCTCTTATGAAACAAATAATAGAATCTTAGAGGTTTTGATTCATGCCAAAAAAATGTTGTGGTAAGTTTCAAGATCTTGTGATTAAAGTTATACAAGATAAATGCATCAGATACATGAATAATATTCAAATTCTAGATATTATTATCATTTATGCAATGTTTTTGGGTAGAGACTAGTCTAAAGCAATTGGGGAATTTGTTGGAAAAGACACTACATAGGTTCCAATTGGAAATGAAATTACTTTTATTTGAAGATAAGACTGGTCTGGTAATCTTACTAACTCTATACCTCCTACTATTTCCTATGTTGAAATGGGAATTGGTACATATACATTATTGACCCCTGATGAACCTGAACAACAACAAAAAAAACATATTTTTCAAGAGTGGTTTATGGACTTATATTTTGATGACATTTTTTCACAATTTTGAAGTGGTACAAGAATCTATCTCATTTCTCCTGTAAGTAAAATTTTTCATTGTATTTATAAATTATTTTTTAATACTACTAATAATACATTAGAATTTGAAGCCTTATGCCTTGGTTTATAAAAGGCTATAGAATTGAATGTTAAACACTTATAGGTGTTTGATGATTATAAATTAGTTATCAAATAGGTAAGAAAAGTTTAAAATACAAAAAAACTTGTCTTCATTAGTATACACAAAAAGTTTGGTCTTAACAATAAAATTTTGAATCTTTTAATATCACCCATATACTTAAATAATTAAATATATGAGTTGATAAACTTGTTGTTTATGCTTTTAGACCTACCATGACTGACATAAAACCTAGTGTTAATTTTCATTTTTAGAAAATTTTAGAACTAGAATTCATGATTTAAATGAAAACTGACATGTTTTTTTATTTTGATGAACATATTTATGCTTTTATTAAAGGTAATTGTTTTGTTAATGATGATTGTGTTCTCAACTATGGAGACTATTTATATTGAAATACTAATAAGTTACTAGTTGGTTTGGTGAGTTTAGAATCCATGTTTAATCCAAATGATTAGTCTAAGATCTCACATAAAAAAGAAAATTTTAGGAGAATTATTGAAGATGCCATCCCAAAAAATATTGAAACTGAAGAGGAACTAAAGGTTATTTATATATAAATTTAGTGTACAATGATGAGAAAATAAAATTTATTAAAATTTTTAAATAACTTATTGATTTTTTTTTGGTCCTATAAATATTTAAAATTATATTTTACTAATTGTGTAATACATGGAATTATTATTAAGACTATTATTAGACCCATTAGGTATAAAATATGAATGATAATCACTTTTTTGGCAGACACCATTGACAAATAAATTGATAAGATGTTTGAAGGTGGTGTCATTTTTCCTATAACATAATTTTAATGCATAGTTAAGGCAATACTTATACATAAAAATAATGAAGATATGATAGAATTTTTGAATACTTTAGATATATAAATAAAGATAATTTAAAGGATAATTTTCCTCTTCCAAGTATTGATAAAACTCTACAAGTTACATGTTCTAAAATGATGTCTTTGTTTGATGGATTTTTTGGTTATAATCAAATATTTATCAATTCAGATGATAGACACAAGAAAACCTTCACAAATAGAAGAGGAAATTTTACTTTTAATAGAATTCCTTTTGGTCTCATAAATGCAAGTGTAACATTTCAAAGATTTATGCATATGGCGTTTGATGATTTAATTAGCATTATCATACAAGTATACTTAGATGACATTATAGTCCATTCTAAAAAGAGAAACAAACATATAGATCATTTACGTGAATTATTTTAAATATGTTTAAAATATGGTATTTCCCTTAATCCTAATAAATCTATTTTTAGTGTTACTGAAGGAAAGCTATTAGGACATGTTATTTCAAAAGATAGTTTCTATTAAAACATTGAAGGTTAGTAATCTTGTTTTTTATTGGGATAAATCCAATGAAGATATAGGTAAACATCATCAGTTTTATTCACTTTGATTGGAACCACATAAGATTAATTTTATACTTGAGAAAAATGCTTTTCATTTACAAGATAAGGAAGGAAATTGGTTGCATTATTTAGTCAATGGACATGATTTGAATTTGTTTCATGAATAGCTCTTTTATTTTATTTATTTGTTTGTTTTGGTTTTGTTTGTTTTCTTTTTGTCTTGCATTTTGATTCTGCTATTTTTTTCTTTTGATTGGATCAATTTTAGTTATATCAATAAAGTTACTCTTTAGAATAAAGAAAAAGTAAATAGAGACTACTATATTTTTATAAGTATAAAATTATGATAAGATGTTTACATGACATAATTTAGATTATTTGTAAATTAAATTGAGCAAGTTATTAATGTGTTTAAATCATTACTTATTTTTAGAATTTATGTTTAAGGTTTTTTGAATCTTTGTACATCCAACCCAAAATTCCCTGTCTAATCTATCCTTTTATTCATCGCATGTTAACCAAACATTTCATCCCTTTAGAGATTTTTATTATAAAAGGTTTTTGCATATATTTTCTTGATAAATGAATAACCTAGATCACACTCTCATGTTTTTTTATCTTTAAATGGGTAATTTTGAAAAAAAAAACCCACCTCAATTCAATTCTTAAATCAACTAACAAGGTCTCTAGTGTTGTGCCTATTTTTGACACCCATTTAGATTTATGAAACCAAGTATATTAAATAATTATATCATATTGACAATTTATGTCATGATATATAATTGATAATACGGAGGTCATAGTTCATTACATCATTTGAATATTCATTATTATGTGAAATGTTTATTATAAATGTTACATTTAATGAAATTGTTACCATGTTTATTATAAGTGGTTTATAAATGATTAAGCGGATTCAAAAAAAATATTCAATATGTATAGAAATGATAGAATGACAATTACTTTGATCCTGTGAATATAACTCTAGTGGTCATAATTTCTAAAGAATTCATTATTAATGCAAGAATTAAGTGATAAAATAATAATTTTGATTATGAGGTTATATGTTATATGATATATATTAGTATTATTTATATTGAATAATGTTAAATTTTGTAACATATTTTGATTTTTAATTTAAAAATATAACTATTTCAATGTTTTAGGTTTGAATTATATTTAAACCTAATTATTTTCTAACCTAAGTTTTTAAAACTAAGACCTAAGGGATCAAGTTGAATATTGGTGGATTGAAATTTCAAACCTAAAGGTCAAATGTTATTAGACCTAGGTGGTAATTTTAATAGAGGCTAAGGAAATGGAATCTATTGGTATTTTTAATAGATCAATTCACTTTTGGTTCAAATCAATGATTTGACATCATTCTAGTTCACAATTTTGTGGATTTAATGTTTGGAGATAAGATGATTGCCTAATATACTTGTTTGAGCACACATATTTTATGAAATTCAATCCAATGTTAAATGTGTCATTTTAAGGAATTTATTAAAAAAAATTGTGACAAATTTAGTCATGATTAAATTAGTTGAAGTTACCAAAGGAGTTAGATAGGTTGGTGGCAAGGTACTAACAAGTTCGGTAGCCAATGTGATTGAAACATGTAGCATAGATATCTATGAAGGGTAATAAGCTATAAAAAATATTTTTTTTTTACCTCTAACCATCATTTTTATAAAATATCTCTATGGAAGCCACATTCTGGAAGCAAGGAGAAATTTTGGAAAGTTCAGGAACTTATAGACCAGGTAATTTTTTTTTTTTAAATTTATCACATTCACTATATGTTTTGATTGATAAATGATGATTTATAATTATTTTATGAGCATATATAAGGTTTGTAGTGAAATTTTGTTTTTTTGAGTATGTAGTGTTTGGATTATAAGTTTTATTTGGAAAACAAACATAGATTTTGATTGCACATGTAGTGTTTGGGTTATATGTTCTATTTGGTATGTTCTATTTGGTTAGGAAAATAAACACAAACTTTGACTATGTATTATTATTTAGTTTGAAAAATATTAGGATGCATGAATTAATGTATTTGATTTTATGATATTGTTGAGTAAAAATGATTTTCAATCCTTTTTATTTGACATATGCCAAAGACATGAGTTTTTTTTTTATGGTTAGTAAACTTCGAATAATAGTTGGAAGTTACAAATATGTTCTTGTTTCTGATTGTTATTGGGTTTATGTAAAGTAAATATGATATTATTTATTTCAGGGATGGTAAATATTAGATAATAAATAGATGTTTCATGTTTGATATTTGTTTTAGTTTTATTTCGGGTTTTGATATAAGTTTGGTTTTTGTCTAGTTGGTTTTGCAAATATTCATGGTAAGTAGATACCAAATATCAAATACATGATACAAGTTGAATTTTGCTTTAAAAAAAAAAATATTTTTTAGTCAGTAGATATGGAATTTTATTTTTGGTTTGGTTTTAAAATTTTTAATGGAAAATGGATGTTGTTTGTTAATTTTTAGTTTAGAGGTGTTGGGTTTTCAGATAGGAGTTAAATTTATTTGTGTATAAATTTGAAGATGGTTTAAGATAGTTATAAAATGATGTAAACATATATTTTTAGGTTATTTTTTAAATTTTATTACATGAAATATTTGATAAATAAATATATCATTGTTTTAGATATGAGTTAAATCATAAATCTATTCTACTAGAAATATATGGTTTCCATACTTCAAAAGTTTCTAGGTTGAGAAAATTTGTTGATTTTAGCTTGGTTATATTTTTATAAAATGGATATGTGGAGGTTATATTCTTTAGTTTGATAATATCATGTTTTAGTTAATCTCGATATTCACATTTAGCTGCAAAGATAAAAAAAAATTATATCTATATCATACCAATTGGTAGTATTTGTTAGATATTAGTTTATAAAGGGAAATCAGTGGGTTGTGAGTAGAAATTGTTTATCTCAATTGGTTTTTAAGTATATATTTTTTATTTTGATTCATGAGGGAAAATATTGGTCATTTATTAGAATAATGTTGATATTTTTATTTTTTAAATTTTAATCTTTATTGAAATTAATGTAGTTTCAGGTCTAATTCTATATTGATTTAACATATGTTAGAGAATAGTTTCATTGTAAGTAGTCAAGGTTTTTGATTTTTTTAATCTTTCAAAATATGTCAAGGTAGACACATCCTAATTATAATAAATCCAATGGTAATATATGGGGGATCATTATAGAGCTATTTTTTAAGTCTCTAATTTGCTTCAAAGTTCATTATTACATTCCTTTCTATACGACATTTCTGAGATAGAGCAACTTTTTTAGATAGATAAATGATAGATTATTTTATGGTTAAGTAATATGATTAATTAATATAGGTATATCAAAATTTAAATTTTCGTTTATAAACTAATTATTTGGAAGGTGCTAGGTTTGATATCTTATGGTGATTGTAGATTTACAGTCATATGAGCAAAATTTGAAATACTTGACCCAAATATTGATGAATACTTCACTATAAGCTATTCAATTTGGATTGTGTTTTTTTAATATCAAGGATTTATGTACTAAAAATACAATTTCTTAATAAACTTTGTTATCTCTACTAAGATGAATCTTTTCTAAATACCCACAATCTTACATATATTATTTTACTTATTTTATTTTGTTTGCCCTTTAGTTTTAATAATTAGTTAATTTAGATTAATTAGTTTTTTTCTTATTAGTTTTAGTCATTTGGTTAATTTAGATTATTATTTTATTAAATATTTAGTCTTTTTCTTAATTAACTAAATCTTATTTGATAGTTTAGATATTATAGTTTTAACTTCTATGTTAGTTATTTATTTTCATTTTCGGTTTATTTTATTTTTTTAAGAATAGAGTTAGTTTTATATTATAATTTATTTTCACATAATATCAAATTGAGTTTTATTAGATTGTCAAATATTTTATTTATTTTATTTTTAGATTTGATTTAATTTTATGTTTGAGATTTAGGTTAGTATTTAATTGTCAATTTAGTTTTTTTAATTTCTTTGTTTATAATTAGTGTCTTATGAGATTATATTAATTTTTATCTCGATTTAATTATTTGGTTTTCATTGCAATATATTGTTCTTATCTTTTAGGTA
Organism: Torreya grandis; assembly: GCA_037957365.1. NCBI lineage: Eukaryota > Viridiplantae > Streptophyta > Pinopsida > Cupressales > Taxaceae > Torreya > Torreya grandis. Next base: position 1,024,219 of record JARHVA010005227.1, on the reverse strand, counting down.
TTTTTGTTTCTTTTCTTTTAATATTTTCTGAGTAAAATGTGAAGATTATAAAGCATTTGAATAAAATATAAATATTTATAAGGAACATAAATATTTACTTCAAGAGATTATCTTGTTCATAGGTCCTCTCTATTAGATATGTTGTATTATATATTTACATATGTTTCCTTCATCTAATTTAAAGAGAATAATTGATTCCTAAAATTATAAATAAGTATAGATCAATATTTGTCATAGTTGTTATTTCTCATAATTTAAAACTCCTTTGTGCATATTTTAGATCCTTTGTGACCTTTTACACATCAACTATTATACTGGTATGATTCCACCTTAACTTTGATGATATGAAAAAGGGATGATTCATCGATGTAATAATTTTGATCATCAACATACTCCACACTCTCCCAAGGTGATAGGTACATAGAAAGGTTTATTAGAAAAAATCATTTAAGATAAATGAGAGATATTTATACAATTAAGGAGAAAAAATTTAGCTAAAAAACATATCTCAATCCAAAAAAGCATCACAAAAAACAAAAATAGATTCAACCATTGTTTGCCAAAGAGAAATCAATCTTGAAAATGGATATATAACCTAATTAAATTCAAAACTTAATGTAAGAAAGAAAAGTAGGAGATCCATATATAAATAAAATTATTGAAATAATAAATTATTTAACAACCTTGAAATTCATTACAAGGTAAATCATAAAAGAGTATGTTTTAATAAACTAATGAATCCCAATCAAAAGCAAGATAAACTCAAAGTTTGTTGCTTCACATGGTAAAAGTTCACAATTTTAAATTTGAATTATTTTAAAAGGTATGTCTCTACATGACCACAAATGGAGAATAGGGATTTAGAAAATTATCAGCTAATAACCTCATGCTGTATGAAAAATCATTATAACCAAAGTTACCAAAATAACTACACACTTACAAACCTATAAGTGTTAAATACCATAATTTATTTTCATAATAAAAGATTAAAATCATGGAATTATCAATCCATTATATATTTTTATTCTTGTTGGATAATGAAATTATATATATATATATATATATATATATATATATATATATATAATTTCATTATCCAACAAGAATAAAAATATACCATCCTATAAAGTTTATGGATATTTCCAAAATAATTCATCAAAAACAAATCTCTAATCAACATATAATTAAATCATCCATATCATGATGTGAATCTACTTAATAGACTTATAATGTAATCACAGGATGATAAGAGAGTGAAAAATAATTTCAATTCTATCTATATTTTGGAACAATATCTCTTCCTAAACAAAGAACCATATAGATTACAAATCCAAGAACAAACTTACATGTAGAAATCCATTAAACTAAACACAAGACACTCTTTTAATATGAGGATTATTTTCACCTTACTATGTGGTGTAAATTTTTAGGGGCATCTTAATATTCCCTATCTTAGTATTGATGTCTCAAAGGTACAAAAATCCATTTAAAATTCACTCTTGCTTGGGTGAGAAGCATAACATTATCTCTATTCAGAACATAAGTGACCTTTATGACTTGATTTTAAAGCATTAAAGTCTAAATGTCTCCAAGGTGCTCAATCCAAGCGATCAAAACGGTTTTATAAATTTTTTACTCAATAACATATGATCTATGTGAGGTACTCATATTTCTCATATGGTATGCAAAATCTCCTTCAACACACTTGATCAAACCAAACATCTAATGAGATTTAGGAAGCTATTGGTGATCCCATGACCCTTACTCAAAGTAATTCCAAACAATAAATCAAAAAGGGGATCCTAAACCAATATCCAAACTTCCATATCAGTCATGTTTCCTTACAATTGAGTCCCTCTAATCCCAATCTTGAAATAATATGCTCATGATATTTTTGGAAACTAATACCATCGATTGATGTCAACCTTGTAAAGAAAAAAACATCATACCTAAATTAGATATGCAAAAATCAATTCTAAACAACTATTAAAATTCAGCCTTATAAAATTAATTATCTTATTCCAATATATTTTTAAGATTCAAGAGTGTTTAATCCCTAAACTATTCTTCTTATCCCCAATCTAGTTTAGTCCAAATCCAATAATCTAATAATGGTGTAGTAATATTATGAAAGAGAAGTATTACAAAATTTAATATTTAATTCATATGGCACCTTATGTCATTATATCATAAATTAATTTCCACAACTTTTATTATTCCCAAATAATGCATAGGTTCACACATATAAGAGAAAGGTTAATTGAAATGGTCAAAACTATCCATAGTTTGAACAATGTAATCAATGCCAAACTATATGATTTGAAAACCTATCACATATATACCACTAAATCAAAGGTATGTTATACATGAAATAAGGCACACTATATCCTTGTAGTGATTAAGAAAACAACATCCATATCTAATTTAAATATGTATCTTTAGATTATCTAGGAGACCTATTATAAAATGTAATAATGTTACATAGTCATCACTATAGAAAAGTTGATAATCACACCCACTTGGTGCCAACATGACCTAAAGACCACATGTTATTTTAAAACTATAAATAATATATCATTTGTGCATCTATCAATATTAAAATAATAATAATAAATGAATTTATTCTATACACAATAAATTTAAATGAGAAACCCAAGTGTGATTCCAAAAGACTCTTGGTATATTTCAAACTAATTATTTATCTTAACTAAGATTTATATTTTTAAGTATTTCCTTAACAATATCCATCATGAACTCATGAATGAGCATAATATGTTGAGTGTTGAACCTATGGATGTGATACCACCATGTTATAAGCCAACTAAGATAACCAATAATTATACCATTATTTTTTCATAGTTTAATTATGAAATCATCTATAACTATAATTAGATATATTTTTTGTTTATTAAATGCATCTAACATAATAAATGTAGATATTTATTAGCCGACTATCAAAAATGTATCAACTTGCTAGTTGATAATTTGATCCATTTTTGTTTCCAAATATTTTATAACACATTACAAGGTGAATTATTTTCACAAAATTAATAATGGAGGATATCAAGTATAATAAAAATTGATATAATCCACATTTCAAATATAAATAATCATAAAACCACTATTTTCATAATATTCAACATTAATTACAAATTTTATAGCCACTATAATGCTCAATAAATTAATAATGTACAACATGGTACATTAGAATGCAAAGTGAAATATAAAATATAGTATGTAAAAAATTTAAAATAATCCTCACCAACAAGACAATAATCTATGAATATATCTTGAGTATGATTCCAAATGGTTGAACACCTGAATAGAGGGAGATCATCATTTGAGTCCTTTACCTCCAACCACAAACCAATGGTCTCCCACACACCTCCCCATTGGAGAAGGCCCTAACCTTAATGGAGAGGTAGATAATAACATTACATATACCAATAAATCAAATGGAACTTGTGTGTGTAAAATCATTAATAAATTTATCAATCATGCAGACCATGGAATCTAATCATCTATTTATTATGACATCAACATACACATGTAAACTAGAAAGTAAAGTGGCATGAAATTATCTCAACTATAACATTGCTTTGGCTAAATTTTTCATTATATAAATCTTATCTAAGGATGGAATTCGATTCCATTGACACAATACTCTTTGTTACTGAATCATGACTATCAAATGATTTCATGGGATAGGCATATGAGTTACATATTGGCATCCTCATATAACTATCACCTATTATCCAAAAACATAGTCTAATGATTTTTATGTGAATATTAAATGTAGAATAATATACATTTCAGATTATAGATAACCCTAATATATTATATGATGCAATCAATTCATGAATTAACATCTCATTATTTCCATTCACTTAGTTTCAAAAGTGATATACATGGATTTATAAAATGATTTGTATTCAAACCTAGATATGTATATATGAATAGAATAAGAAATTAAAGTATTGTAATCCCCTTCCTAAGATATAATTTGAACATAATTTCATATGTATCTATAATTGATGATAGGGCTGGTTCAATATTATAACCTAGTGAATTCAAAAATATAACTCGTAAGATAAGTTTAATCTATATTGTAATAATCACTTTATCATCTCTAGTTAAGTTTCCTATCACTACACAAGTATAACTTGTACCTATACAATATATTATAGTTTTTCCATATTGATCCTATGTGAAAGTAAGTTATTTTTGTATTTTAACATCTCAAATAGCTCATAAAACATATGCAATTAGTCCTAAGCTTGTTTGACACTTTATTTATTTCAAACTAGTTATCTCTTGCCTTAATAATAGAAAATATCATATTATTACTATTACATATCTATGGCCTAAAATATTTAGTCCACTAGAATTACCATATTACTCTTAATACATAAAAAGACCATTCCAAATAACTCAAACAAATTTAGAATAACTAATGAACATTGTATAGTTCCCAAGATCTTTTATAACCCCTAAAAAATTCCATCTTAATTTATTATGGGAAGAATTATCATAATTTTAATAAACTCAAATATACAATGATACAATTAATAGAAAAATTACCCATTTAAAATGAAAAGATAAACACTTATATCTCTAACTCATAATTTTTTAGGGATTAGTTTATTACGCTATGTGAGTTTGGATATTTATCAAGAAGTAAATATAATATTTTTGAGTTAATATTTAGATTGGTTATTTGAATTTATTGTGATAAAAATATATTAATTCAATAGTTAGTTTGTTAGTGTTAATCATAATAGAGATGTAAGAGATATTGGTAGAGATATGTTCTCCATAATTATAGACAATAGTTTTCCTATATAAAATATGTAATATCTTGTATGAATAATTATGAGAGTAAATGAAATTATAGTTTGGTGTTTGAAATATTTTTTGTTTCTGTGTTTGGATCTTTTAATATACTCATATCTAAACTAGAATCAAGATCTGGTATCAAATCACATTTCATATCAATGTCTTTATGTGTCTGATTATTAACAAGGGGAAACCATATTGTTTTCTTATTGCCTTGATTTATGGGGGTCTTGTTTTTGGTTGTAAAAATCTATAGGAACTGGTTTATCAATGTTTTAGGTTTTATATTTTTTGTCTCCATTGTTCTATGAACATCATTGAACTCAGATCATGCTCCCCAAAATCTCACTATTATGCTTTCATCATGCTTAACTTTATGATTATGGATATAATAACTTGACAAGAGAACTATTTTTGTCTACAATGCAACAAGCTTAACTTTTGTGGAGAGATAGTTTCATTGCATTTATAAAGAGGTGTTTTCCATCATAGCCAACAATGTAAATCTTTTAATATCCTAAGTGGAGTTATTTTATTAGTGTATACACAATCCATTTATCCATAGTCATTAGATTCATTATATCAGTAAAAAAATCTTCCTGATTGAGCTTCCTAGGAAATGCTAGAAAAGTCTTACACACATGTACATAGATCCAATCACATTATAGAATCCTATTTACATATGAATGGCTCTTATCTAATCTAGGTAACATATTAGTAAGGAAAATTTTATTCTCATCAAAGTGTACTCAATGGTTAATTTTATCCTTCATTGCATTTAATTGTCATGAAGTTGGGCATCCTAGGAAGAAATAATGAATTGTGGAGACTTAAATCTAATTTATTTAAGAATCAACATGAATATTGCATTGACAATATAACATTTTTCATCTTCCATTATACTTCCTCAACTCAATCTTGATTACATCACCTATTAAAATGTTCTCTTCATTTGTAAAACTATCCTTAGTTGTAGATATCTTGTAGATGCTTGGCTTCCCCTTGGACTCATTCTTATTGACTTGCTCAACTCACTCAAATCTAGTAGTTATGGTTATTAACAAGTGTTTTCCTATATTGTCAGCCAAATTAGTTTTTGAAAAAGTTTTTAAATAGGTATATGCTTTAATTAGACGTGTTCATTATATTAATAAAGTTAATTTTTTTTGTTATTAAAATCTTTTAGATGTTTTGGTAAATGCATAGTATTTTAAGTTTGTATATTAAAAATTAGGTATTTTTAATTTATTTAAATATTATGAGATATGTTAGTTGATCAATTATTTTAATAATAAATTTATGCTATTATAAAAATTGATGAGTTATTATCAATGTTTGTGAAAGTCATTATCAAAAGAGTTAGTTTTAAAATGTATAATTTCTTGTCAAATAGTCAAAATATTTTTAGTAAGTCATTTATTATGTGTCATTATATTATTAAAATGAAAATAAATTATTTGTACAAGGACACATTATCACTTGTACACAATATCCTAAGTCAAATTTCAAAAATGTCAATATTATGGGGGGACTCTATTCCCTTCAAAATCCTGCACTTGAGCTTCATGAATTCTTTGGTTAAGTGAGCAACATATTTATTAGAGGAAGGAGGAAATGATAGAAGGAGGTTTTAGAGCCTCTCATTAGTGACCAATGATGGGGCCTAGATGTTTTGGTGACTTTTGTGTTTATGTTTAAAAATAAGAACATAAATACATGTTTATTCAAGTAGGATAGAAATAACCAATGTAAGTTAGTTCATGGATCTTGTAAGGGTTTGTGGTAGATCCAAAAAACCACTAGAGGTGAACAATGGATAGAAGAATGTTTTTGTTAATGTCAAGCATTGTGGTAAACCTAATTAAATCCATTGAAATAGTGAGCCTTTCTTTGGATCAAGGTCATGAGCCAAATAGGGCATGCCACAAGGGGTGAGCATATTATAGGTGAGAGTGTGAATGTTTTTACACCATGTAAAAACTAAGGGGGGGGGGAATGTTAAGGATTAGTTTATTACATTGTGTGAGATTGGATATTTACTGAGAGGTAAATATAATATTGGTTAATTAGTTATTAGATTAGTTATTCAAGTATATTATGATAAAAATATATTCATTTATTAGTCAATTTGTTAGTTTGAGTCTTAATAGGGATATGAGTGATATTGGCAAAAATATTATCTCACCGATTATAACAAATAGTTTTCCTATATAAAATTTGTAATATCCCATATGAATAATTATGAGAGTGAATTAAATTATATTTTGGTGTTTGAAATACTTTCTATCTCTATGTTTGTTTATTTTAATATATTCAGATCTAAACCAAAATCAATATAATTCCCATTATCATTTATGGATATGCAAAATAAGCTTGATAAAATTAATGATATATTCAATTAGATATCATAGTATTTACTTGACTATGTATTTACACACCTTGATGATTGTAGTCATTGTTGTGCACGCGTGTGTGTGCGTACATGCTCGTGTGTGTGTGTGTGTGTGTGTGTGTGTGTGTGTGTGTGTGTGTGTGTGTGTGTGTGTGTGTGTGTGTGTGTGCATGTTTATGTGTATGAATAAAGGTAAGTTTCTAAAGGATTATTCATTATCAATTCCATACATTTAAATATTATCTTTAAAATGAAAATATACAAGTTGTAAAATTCCACACACACACACACAAATATATATATATATATATATATATATATATATATATATATATATATATATACACATACATACATGCATACATATACACATGTGTGTGTGTGCGCGCGGATGCGCGCGTGCGTGTGTATCTATCATTAAAGTCTATAGTAATTCAAACATCCCAAATTTGAGTCCTTCCAATTATAAAATTATAGCTACAAGATTTTTTTTTTGGATTTAAACCTATATATATGAACAAATCTACCATTTGATAGTAACTTTTTCATACAAAACTATATTATTGTCTTTTCAAAAATTCATGTGATACAAACTTAGCCTATAATTCATCTATGGGTATGTGTTGATATCTTGTGGCTTAAACACCTTCCTATTATATTGTTGCATTTCTCTATGTTCTTATTATGATCACCCTATGATATAACCTTGGATAAGTATAATAAATATAGGAGGTACTGGTTAGTCTTTCATAATCATATTTTAAATTCTATTTTTATTGCATTATTGTGGAGTTTACCCCTATGAATTGACTCAATCATAATATTCAAGTATGTTTCTATTTTTCCAATTATTGTTGTGGATATATTTATTATTCTCTTAATTATATGATATATAATTCTATTATTTTGAATCATCTAAGTAATTTAACTACTTAGAGTATCAGTGCTTTAATTTGGAAAAGTTTCTACAATGTAATATATTTAGGTTTGGCATCTTGAGCACTAGAAAGATAAAAAACATAACTTGTGATCCAAGAGGAATTCAATTTTTTCATCACCATAATTTTTTTCATGAGTTTTTTTACAAAAGTGAAAGAAAAATCATGTAAAAAAATATGTTTGGAATTTTTTTTAGCTTTTGCAAATGAACAATCTTTGGATTCATCTCTACAAGATGATCACAATGATATATTCTACCTTTACACTTTTTCAAGATAAAAAATTTCAACCTTATGCACATTTACAATAATTAGATTTGTCTTTGTGAGGAAAGCATAATGGTATCACTTATTAATACATTTTTTAGGTCATGACCCTCATAGGGTTTGTGCATGGTGGTTTATAACACTTGTAGTCATGTAAAATGGCCAAAAACACCTAAAACTCCTCACAAAGATGACATGGGCTTAGAAAATTATAATCCAATTATTCTATACATGGTTCAACAACTTAAGTTAGAGTTACAAAGGATGGTGAAAAAAATGATCTTGATGCAATTAAAAGGGACTTTATAGGGCTAAGAGGGGATATAAATATATTAGAAGATCCATTGTAACAAATCATTATGTAATTAGCCAAATATTCAATTGATCAATTTTAAAATAACACTCCACCACTCCATTTTGGTTCTTCTCCTCCAAACAATCACAATGCAAACCATGTTACGAAGCCATTATTTCCAAAAGTGGACCTGCACAAGTTTGATGGTAATGATCCACTCACATGGATTAACAAAATTGAAAATTTATTTGATCTACATCAGATTCTCTATTCACAAATTATGGTCTTGGCCTCTTTGTATCTAGAACATGAGCACTTTATTTCGTATCATTGGTTAAGTTCATAAAATAAAAATAAGGGTCTCTTGCTTTCCTAGTCTATATTTTTTGAAGATATTTAACTCCACTATCATAAAAATGTCTCTAAAACTTGCTTTAGATAACTAGCCAAATTGTACCAAACTAGGAAAATAAAGGGTTGCATTCATTAATTTTAGAATATCTCCTTACATCATGTGACAGACTTCACTGAGGATTTTTGATTGACCTATTTTTTGGTTGGCTCAAATATATCAACCAATTAGAGATTCACATGTTTCATCCCAATAACGTATTTGTATTTATACCAAGGGCATGCCTGGCTAGGGAAAAATATTTGATTGAATGAATACCTTTCACTAATGTGTGTGAATGGACCTTCCCAAAACCATCATTTTTTCATCCTACCATATTAACACTTCAACAAGTTGAATAAAACTATGAAAATTGTTTTTATTTTAGATGTGATATAAAATGTAACAAAGGACATTAATGTGTTGAAAAGAAGTTAGTTAACATTGAATGTGCCAATGAGGAGGAAGAAGATAATGAGGTTTCAAGGGAAGGTATGGAACAACATGAAGATGAATCTAAATATTCTCAACCCACAATTTCCTATCATGCACTTTTAGGAATTAGTACTCCCAAAAATCTTAAGGTGGTGGGTTTCCTAAAGAAATAGAAGGTGACTATGTTAATTGATAATGGGATTACACATAAATTCATCAAGAATAAGTTAGTTACTCATTTTAACTATTTCATTTAACTAGCTCTGGAATTTTAGGTCATCATTGTATATGGTGGTATAGACAACTATTTTAATAAAATATCATAGCATTAAGATTTCTATGGAAGACTACTTACTAGACTCCCATATGATTTTTATTCCTTTTGGAGGAGATGACATTATTTTGGGAGTGCAATGGCTCACCACTTTGGGAACTATTGAGGTGAATTTCTAAGAACTATTCACGAGGTTACATTTATAAGGTAGGACCTTTGAACAACATAGATTATAGGATTAATATACACAGTTGGTTATTTTACATCAGATGATGAAGATTCTCATAAAAGGTGCATAAGGATTTATGGCACACTTATTTCACATAAAGGTTGAACTAACTATAGAGTCTACACATCTTGATTTATAAAGGGTGAGGAATGACCTTTATGCTGTTTTTAGTGGAAAGCCAAAAGGACTTCCTTTAATTGATACACATGATCATGACATTAGGATAATTATAGGAAGTAAACCATGCAACATCAAACCCTTTAGGTATCCCTATGCCCAAAAGAGTGAAATTAAAAATATGATATAATAGATCTTAGAGGTAGGAATCATTTGACACAATCAAAGAAAATATTCCTCCCTAGTGGTCATGGTGAAATATAATGATGGTAATTAGAGGATGTGCCTAGACTATATAAAAATAAACAAGCACACCATAAAAGATAAGTTTCTTATTAAATTAATTAATGAGTTTCTAGATGAATTATATGGTGATATTTATTTTACCAAGTTAGACCTTCACTCTGAGTATCATTAGATTCACATCCATGATGAGGACATACCTAAAATAGATTTTACAAATCACAAAATTCATTATGAGTTAATGGTCATGCCTTTTAACCTCACAAATGCACCATTTTCATTTCAAATTTTGATGAATAGTATTTTTAGTCCATTTTTGTTAAAGTTTGTATTAGTGTATTTTGATGTTATCCTTATCTAAAACAAAAATTGGGAAGACCATTTGAATCATGTGAAACTTATACTTTCTATTCTAGAATACGATTAGCTTTATGACAAACATTCCAAATGTGATTTTTGACTCTAATAGGTTGAGTATTTAGGACATTATTTCACATAAAGGAGTGAAATTTGATTGTAAAAAAATCCAAGTGATGATGAAGTGGCAGGTTCCCAAGACCCTTAAGCACCTTTGAGGATTTCTAGGGCTAATTGGTTAAAATCATAGGTTTGTCAAAAATTATGGTAGCATTGCATCCTAACTCATATTTTTGTTTAATAAAGACTCATTTTAGTGGACTAATTTAGCTACCAAGGTGTTTGAAAAGTTTAAAATTTCTATATACAATTATAGTTTTGGCTACTCTTGATTTTTCAAAAACTTTTGTTGTGGATTGTGACACATCAGGATATGGCATGGGGGATATACTCATACAAGAAGGAAGACCATTGGTAGTTTAAATTAACTAACAAAAGTGAAAAAATAGGCTGAAACTAATCTATGAGAAATATATGATGGTTATTCTACATATAGTGAAATAATGCAGACCTTATCTAATGGGTCATCACTTTTAGGTAAATACTAATCATGATAGCCTCAAATATTTTTTGGAAAAATGATTATCATCTAAAGAAAAACATAAATGGGTGAATAAAATTTTAGGATACAATTTTTAAATAATATATAATAAAAGGGAAGAGAAAGTGGTGTTAGATGCCCTCTCTCAATGGGATGAATCAATTGAGGCATTGTTATGCACCATGACCATGTGGCTAGAAGATTAGGTAGAAGAAGCAAGATTTTAATGTGAAAATGAAAGAGATACCAAGGATTTGATTCAAAATATTTATTAGTTTATGATTAATATAAAAAATTTAAATGGAATGGGAACAATTATAATATAAAGATAGATTATACCTCTA
>JARHVA010005227.1:1000000-1005000 GCA_037957365.1 Torreya grandis | reverse complement strand
ATATCTACAACTACCATGGGACTTAAATATAAACAATCCAATAATTCATAACCCCATAATCCATATTCATTTGTCTAGTCACTCAAGATTTTTTCATGAGATCATACCAAAAAATAAATATGCTTATGATGTTGAGATTGCTATCAAATTCGACCTTAGCCACTGTGGACACACATATCTCCATGTGGCTACTTGGGTGGGATTCAATACCATGCTATCCTATCCTTCAACTCCTATGGATTTTGAGGGCTCCATCTATCAATACAAACATATCAGCCACATGGATCTCTATGATTATTTGGTATTTCTAAATCTAACATCTCTCTAAGACTAGAAACTATGAAAAATGGGTCACATGGTGTTTTCTAATTAGTCAAACTCTCTTGGGATTTGATATCATGATCAAGGTTAGAAGAATAACTACTCTACCATAAATTGGTGTGGTACTTCTTGGTTGGATTAGGATCTCCCATGCTTTGACATTTTTATTAGGATCAAGAGACTGACACATCTAATTATAGTGAAATTTGATTGGTTAGAGTCCTAACATATGATCAGAGGAAAATTTTTATTGGCTCCCAATATAAAAATTATGACATCATGTCAGTCTATGAGTTTAAATCTAGGACTAACATAATCCACAAAAATTTATAACTTCATGGAAATCTTTAGGATAACAGGTCATTAGGATGATTCCACATGTTAGTATCCCACTCTTCCACTAGTCTAGAGTCACTAATCCCCATATAGACATCTCTAGCATCATGGGTCATCAAGATGATGCCACATGACAACATCCCCTCCTTTATTTTACTAAATTCCTTACACCTTTTATAATCATCCCTAGGACCATGGGTCATCGAGATGATACCACATAGTGGTATCTTGCTACGCAACTAGGCCATAGGCTACATTTGATGTATGACCATCCTTGGGACTATAGGCCACTAAGATGATTCCATGTGGGATCAACCCACTCCTTTGCTATCATAGAGGCATTCATATTCCATACCATGTTGACATCATTCTTGGGTCCTAGAATGGTGACATGTGGCTTTTTATGAACAACCCATATAAGATTTATAAAATTGACTAAGTCAAAAATCCATGAAACGACCCAACTCAAAGGCATCTAAGGCAAAGTCCAAGAAAACAAATTAAGTCTATGAGGACAAATTTTATCTCGAAAAAATTTAAGAAAATGGCTAAGTAAAATTAATATGAAACTCAAAAAGTGACTAGGAAAAATAAAGGTCGATTACACCATAGCGTGTGCTAAATGATTCATCAAGGCTAGAATCAACAATTTAAGAGAAGCACAAAAAAACTCTATGTTCTAAATATGAATTTGATCAAACTAGCAAGTAGTTATGAGTCTAAATTGATAAATAAATAATAAACCAATACCCTGATTGATCTAGGAAAAACATCAGGGATGGAATATAGTTTTAGGAGAAATCATAAAATCATCAATAATTATAAAACCTTCCAAAAACTAGTGACCTCCAAATAGATTAATTAAACAATAAGTCATCAACGAAAAAATAGTGTTTTGACACTAAAACAATATTCTCATAGGTTTAGTTGACTATCTAAAAACACAACGAAAATTAATCAAGGGTTGACTAGTCTACTCATTAGAGGATAAAACTTATAGGATTATAACAAAAAACCCATCCTAATATACCAAGGCTAAAATATTGATCAAATATTTACATCTCAATATACCATCTTTGCTAACATTTACCTTTCTATACAAGTTGGTCTTCTAACATGAATAGTCTAAGGTAGCAAACTTACTCAATCTTAAATTTATAACACTTCCATAAGACATGTATTTACCAACTTATAATAAATGTTCAAACTATAAAATCCTATTTTATTTTTATTCTCAATAACGATCCTTCAGTCATTTATTTGAGTTGCACTCATTTATGGATAATCGTAGTCCAAAATATAATTTCCAACAGAGTGTATGAAGAGGCACAAAGCTTATTTTATAGGTTGATTATAATTATGTTTAATACAATAAAACCATACCTATTATTTTATTAAAAGATCCATATAGGATTATGATTTTCTCCTCATTATGAATGGATTATTATAGCCATGTTCAAACTAGTAGAAAACTATTCTATCTTATCATAAAAAACTTAGGTAGTCTAACCCATTACCTTCAAATCTAATGAATCCTTCATAAAAAGGTCATCTAATAGTAACACCATTACAAGAAACTCAATATTCAATGAAAAACATTCACATGATATTCAATGGAAAATGTATATATATTAAGGCCCCTAACTTGGCCAAATATCAATCATGAATACACAAACCTTCACAAGGATTCCATTATCAACAAGGTTCCATCCCAAAGGGTCTATTAATTTGATAGAGCAAGAAACTATAAAATAGTTCTCTATAGTAATAACTAAAAAATTTAGTTGATAAACTTTAAAATGATAGTGGCTCATAAATTAGCCCACAATCAGTTATTAACATATAAATACAATAGGTTTAACTAAGGATAAATAATCATTAGCTTAAATATAGTTGTATAAAGTAGAAAAATAGGAATAATCAATAGCGAAAGATGAGATCATATTTTCTCTATATACAACTTTCACCAAAATAGATAGGCTCACCTCCCAACCTTTTTTCCATCATCAAATGACTAGTTTAGGCACCCCCAAGTATGACTCCTATATCAATACATTTTCACATCATGGTGTAAGTTAGACAATTAAAAAAATAATCAAGATGTCTTAGGGTCAAAGAGATATATACTCACAAGGGGATAACCAAGAATCTCTAGGTCAATAAGTTACCAACACTAATTTTAATTTAAGCAAGTAAAGTACACAAAATATAAAACACAAGAATCGAAAGGATAGGACCCATCATGCATACACCACTAAAATATTTTATATAATCAGTCATGAGAGGACTTAGGTATCCTACCATCATCTCCAACATGAGAGACCTATCCCTTCCTCCATCATGAATAAGGTGACCTTTCAAGGCATCAACAGTTTTACGTGACAAAACCATAATATCTAGTTACGTAGAATATACCAACTAGAACTATCATGAAGAAATATATTAAATCCAAATCCCCACATGAGGGGTAATAACACTATGGGGTGACTCAATCACAACCATAGAGAAATAATCAAAGGTAAGAAACAATCCAAGTGGCCTTACTCTTATTAAATATATAATTCATCAAGATCACATAAAATTCATTTAGATAAATAATAGGATATTATAGTCAAGAGGATAATTACCTAACAATCTAGGCCCTTTCATGGATCCTCTTTGTAGCTTATAACTAGCTAAGACTCTCCCTCTCTAGGCCCTTTTCTTGTTTCTTCTTATTTTTTATCTATTCCCCCAAGGTGACCACAAATGCCCAAGGTTCTGATCCCATTTTTTAGATATCAATTCTCCTAAAATAGGTGTTTTATCATTCTTACAACCCAATAAAAATATGACATGTGTTTGTTCTTCCCTTAGATTGGCCAACCACTTTTATTGGCCAATCTATGCCTTATTAATGGAGATTAGTTTTCACATCCATCATCGCATATGATGGATCTAGTATAGTCCTATGCTTTCTTCTAAGATAATACACCTCCATACATAGGGCTCAAGGCAAAGGTAATTAATGGAGAAGTTTATAATTCAACAATATGGTAATCTATTTATTGGTCTACTTTATCCTCATGCATTAAAGACAACCATCCAAAGGTGGTTCCACCAACCTAATAGTGATTACAAACCAATTAGACATGCCAAGACTAAATAAGGGGTCAAATGGAATACAAGGTGTTTAATTTAGATTAATCAAAGTTAAAGAAAATATTTGGGATAGACATGGGATCACACATGATACAACAATGCCTAGAATAGTCCTTACCTTCATTGCCAATGACCCATTCCTGCACACTTATTTTACCCATTAAATATGATCCTAATAAATTAATATTTTAATCATACCATAATAGATCATTAAATTTAAAGCAACATAATTATATTACCAATCAATTCATAAGGTCATGAAGTGATATTCATGTTGCACCTAATGCATGCATAATTTTAATTTCAACATAAGGAAATGATTTAATCATTACTTAGCTAATTCTTACCATTTGCATGATTTACCTACCTTGAAATCAACATAACCAAGGGATTATCATCCTTAATTTTAATAATCACCTTGTTTTCTCATGAGGGGCCTTACAATAAAAATTTGGAGTAGGTTTGTATCTTGTTTATATATAAGGCCTATGTGAGAATTTATTCAATTTTATTTAATAATTGAAAACATGTAATGTTATAAATAATCCATTTAAAGTATATCATAAAAGTTCTATGCAAGTTAAGATCATGAATTTATTCAACTCAAGACAAATCCCTAGATCTATAGTGCATTGGTGGGTTTATAAATAACATTTAGTTACTTTAATAAAAATAGAAACCTCATTATCTACTAGGAAAAATTCAAATCAACTGAACTATTATAGCCAATAACCTTATAATAATGCAATAAATAAAGGTGAATCATGAAGGAATATCCTATATGTATTTTAATAGATAATAAATTTATAGGTTTGCTAAAAGGGAAGTGCTCAATAATAAATTTTTAGGCTTGGGAATGGAATCAAATTCCATCCCCAAGTCTATAATGTGATACCCTAATTTTCATAGGGAAAATCTACCAACATATGCACTCAACAAGGTATAACCTAAATAAATATTATATTATTTTATTCCCAAACAATTTATAACCATAAAATAAAACCCTTTTATCTCTATACACTAATAAAGAGTGTTACTTGCCTATTTATATATTTATCCTCTATTCTAATCAAAGATGTTGGTATCTTCCTTCTTCATCTTGCCCAAAAGTATCTTATTTTTTTATATATATTATTGTTTTTATCTATATACTATTTTTTTATCCTTTTTTGTCATGTTTTATTCTCTTTTTCCATCTCTCT
>JARHVA010005227.1:987500-992500 GCA_037957365.1 Torreya grandis | reverse complement strand
CATACTTCTTACTACCATAGTATTTACAATGAAATTGCACTTTTTAAAATAAATAACTAAAGAGAATGCATGAATTAATCTTCCTCTTCCCACCATATTACAACCTATTCCAATGATATTATTATTACAAATTCACTCCTAGATTATTAAATCATTCTTCCCATTACAAGGATGTTATTTTGGATGCATTACAGATGACATTTTTACTAAGTAATGTGGAGCCTTAATATGTGGATTTAATTTTAAAATATATCAAATGTACTAAATTTAATATTTATTTTAAGAAAGATGATTTACCACCTCAAGAACTCATAAATTTTTTGTTTATCACTAAATATTCAGGTATGTCTGATAAATAAAATAGCTAAAATAGTCCTTGTGGATAATGGTTTAGGACTCAACGTTTGCAACATATCCATTATTTATTTACTTAACATTAGACCTAAAAATTAAGAACCCTCAAAAATGATAATTAAACTATTTTATAACATTTAATAATGATTATTGTGGTGAATATCATTTAACATCACCGTAGGACCTTATACATTGCCTACTTCATTCCAAGTTATGCCAAATGATTTGAAATATAACATAATTTTAGATGGCCTTAGATATAAGATGTATGAAATTCCCTCTACTTTATATTCATGTTCAAAATTCATCAATGAAAGATCTATTTACACATGTCTAATATATATTGGTTGCTTTAAACATTATGCATTGTTATAGCAAATGGATATTCCTACACTACAATCTTATGATCCTTATTTTCATTCTCGATATTTTCTCAAATATGGGTACAAAGGACATGGGTTATGCAAAAAGGAGAAAGGTATATCTCAACCTATCTCTCCTTCAAATAACATGAATTGACATTGTTTGGGTTACAATCTACAAGTCATAAACCATCTATTCATACTAACCTTGGTTTCCAAAAGGATAAATTAGAATGTATGAATACCTATACAATGGGTATATATATAATTGGTCAACCCTCAGTTAATTTATGATAACCCTTCAATTTTTTTGAATTTATATGAGCTCTAAAATGATGTGTATTTGCTTGAGTACTTGGGGGAACATGATGGTATCACTTCCTTTTATAATAATAATAGGTTTATTCATGCCATCTTTACTCATGATTATTTTTTTGATAGAAATGATACTAATGTCTAACATGATACACATAATTTTATTCCTACCACACCATTTTTCACTAAATGATCCACCTTTCTAAATGAATAAATGACACTTTATAAATATAAGCTTATAAATATCCTTGACCAGTGTTACTTACTACAATGATACAAAATGATGAAGGAAAGACCTATAGGATAGGTATTACATGATTACCCAAATATATTTGCTTGGTCTTATTCATATATGCCTAGGGTTGACCCATCACTAGTAGTGCACAATATATTATTGTATTTGGATGCAAAACCTATTAAACAAAAGTCATAAAATGCATCCCAAAGTGGCATTACTAGTAAAACATGATATTAGAATTATTTTAGATGGAATATTTGTAAGATCCATTGAAAATTTTTATTGCGTGTCTAACATTTTACATGTTATTAAGCCTAATGAAAACATTCAATATTGCATTGATTTTCATGATTTAAACAAGGCTTGTCACAAATATGATTTTACATTATATAACATTAACATGACTATCAATTATACAACTAGATGTGATAAATTTTTATTTATGGATTTATTTTATGGATACAACAAAATAAAAATAAACTTAGAAGATCAAGAAAGTAAAACATTTACTACTCCATGGGGCAAATTTTGTTATATCATCATTCCTTTCAGAATAAAAAATGTGGAAGCAACATATGAAAGGGCTATGACTCATATATTTCATGATTTTTATTCAAACGTATATTGAGGATTATGTTTATGATTTATTTAAAAAATATAAATGTCACCAAGACCATGCTCTTGATTGTAAAAATTATTTGAATGCCTATGAAAGTTCAATGTTTGGTTAAATCCAAGAAATGTGTTTTCAAAGTGTCATCTATAAAGCTTCTCAGGTACATTATTTATCTATGAGGCACCAAGGTTGATCAAAAAAGGTAAAATATACTATTGATATATCACTCCAAGCCAATATAAAATATTTATGATGTTTATAAGTTAAAATTCATGTTATCATATATTTCATTGCTCAGTTAGTTGATAAAATAATTCCTTCAACACATTTACTAAAAAGGACACAATATTTTCATAGGATGACATTTGTGAACAATTTTTTTGATAAAATCAAATAATATTTAGCAATCCCACTCATTTTCATGCCTCTTATTCTAGATATACCATTTCTTCTCTATATCTCATCCCCTCATGTGGACCGTGGAGCCCTATTAACACAATATGATGATGATCATAAATAATGAACAATCTATTACATCAAGTGCCAATTGATTTATTATGAATGAAAATATACATAAATGTAAAAATTAAGTTTATATTTGGTTTTTATTACACTAAAACTATGACATTATTTTAATAATAATGAGCTCTATGTTATAATTAGATAATATCCCTTCAAGTTCCTTATGATCAAAACACACCTCACTGGATGCATTACAAAATGGGTAATGAAAATTATAGAGTTTGTTCTCAAATTTTTATCCCAAAATTTTTTAGAAGGACAAGTTATTTTTGATCAATTGGCTACAACTCCACTACCTAATCCCTTTCCAATTATCATATCTTTTCATGATGAATTTGAGGCATATAATACATCTTCATAGCCATGGATAATGTGTTTCAATATATCTATATGTAGAGAAAAAGTTGGTGCACATATTATATTTTTCACCCTTGAGGGTGAGTACATGTTTGTCTCTTACACGTTAGCCTTTTATTTCATAAATAATATATTATAATATGAATCATTGATAATCGATTTATCAATAACATAAAAGCTTCATATCAATGACATTAATGTATTTGGTTAGTTTAAATTGTTTCTTAATCAAGTTATAATTCACTAACATACCAAAGAAGAACATTTAATACCATATAAATAAATGGTGGATACACTTAAGGAGAAATTCGATACATTTTCCATTGACATTATTCCCCATAAAGACAACTACCATGCAAATACAATGGCTAGTATGAATTTTTTTATGCCTTTTTATATTAATGATGATCATATAAACATTATCATACATAAATTATGCAATATTACCATTTCTTATGATATAATGGATGAATTATCCATTCTATTTATTACTTGTAGTTATAAAAGTACAAAATGGTATAGTGAAATTTATAATTTCCTCTACCAAGCTTACATACTAGACCATTTTACATGGAATGATAAAAAAATTAAAATGAGAATAATTTTTTACATTATAT
This sequence comes from Torreya grandis, assembly GCA_037957365.1. Lineage (NCBI taxonomy): Eukaryota > Viridiplantae > Streptophyta > Pinopsida > Cupressales > Taxaceae > Torreya > Torreya grandis. The sequence continues at coordinate 989,119 of JARHVA010005227.1, read as the reverse complement.
TTAGAAATTATTCCTTCAGATGAGGTTTAAATGGACAACTAATTTAATTCTTAAACACAGATGAGGCATGCACTGCACTATTACAAATGTATGATAGTTAGTGTAATGGATATTTTAGTGGCAAGGCCATGTCCAAATTTTTCTTATGCCAAGGTTATTATTGGAATAACATAGAAAAATAATGTATTAAAATGAAATATTATGATTATAATACTATAAATACATTAATTTAAATAATATACCATCTCAGCATTATAACCAGTTATCTCACCACTACCTTTCTCTTTTTGGGGATTTGATTTGATTGGAAATATAAATGCCATGTCACTCAATAGACATAAATTCATAATCATATATACATAATATTTTTTAAAATGAGTGGAATGAATTCTACTTGAGTTTAGTATAGGGGACAACATATGCAAGTTTTTGATGACCAATATTATTTCCCATTTTTGCATACCTTTAGCTATTATCACCAATAATGGATCATCATTAAAAAACAAGAAAAATAAGTGTTTATGTAATAAGTATAAAATCAAACAAAAAATTTATACACCTTAATACCTGAAGGGTATTGAATAGGTAGAAGCAATAAATCAGAACATTTTCAAAATACATAAAAAAATATTTGAATGATACAACATACATTGGAAGCAATAGATGGTGTATTCTTTATGGGCATACTATACTACTGTTAGTACACCTGCTTAGGGTACACCTTATTCATTGGTTTATGGTATACATGTAGTGTTATAAAAATAAATTGATATACCTTCCCTACATTCCTCTCTCAAATATATTATAAAATATAATGAATACTGAGAGAAGAGATACATCAATTAGAATAACCGAGTGAAAAATACATAACAACTATTGAACACTTATGGGTTTATCAAGATTGTGTTAAGTAAATATAAAAAATTGTTTAGTCACACAAATTTATTTTGGGTGACTTGTTCCTAAAATAAAAACAAAATAACACCAAATTAGAATACGATAAGAAATTAAATTTATAACCAAATTGGCTAGGACCATTTCAAGTTATAGATAAATTGGGAAAAGACGTGTGATGATTAGATACGCTTGAAGTAAAATATATCAAAACCCCAATGAATATTAGTCACTTTCAAAAATATATTTCTTTGGATATTTAAAATATTCTAAAAGTACTAAATAAAAAATAAATAAATTAATTAAAAATATAAAAATCCAAAAATATTTACATCATATACACGTTCTATGGGCTCCTTTGTATCTAAGTTCCATGTTAGTAGATAAAATTTAATTTTTATATATATACACATGTTTTAGACATATTTTATGTATGATAAAATTATAGACAAATATATTATCTATGCACTTTCAGATGTTTGGCCTTCCCTCTATTCATGTCATGTGAACATTGGAGATATCTTCTTCTTTGATCACTATAAATATATATTATATTATTATATGATCACTTTACATTATCATGTTTTAGCTTATTTACTTACACATGAATTTAACCATGCTTATATCTTTTACAATGTACTTGATAAGTTAGTTAGTTAATGTTTTTTACTAACACATATGATATGTGGGCTAGTATGTTATGTTTATATTGGTTGTTTATTGTC